>PPHD01009402.1:0-16543 GCA_002909625.1 Bambusicola thoracicus
CTTCAAGCTGCACCAGTGAAGGTTCAGGCTGGATGTTAGGAAATACTACTTCTCTGAAAGGGTGGTCAGGCACTGGAATGGGTTGCCCAGGGAGGTGGTGGACTCACCGAGCCTGGTGGTGTTCAAAGAGCGTTTGGATGTTGTGTTGAGGGACATGGTTTAGTGAGAACCATTGGTGAAGGGTGAATGGTTAGACTGGATGATCCCGTGGGTTTTTTCCAACCTTAGCGATTCTATGATTCCACTTACCTTTAAAAAGCCTCAGGTATGCAGGGATCTCCAGCAAGATACACTCACCTTCACTGCCAACCCCTAAATGAGGTCGGGGATCCTGGCTCCACCCCTTCTGGTCACTCAGAGGCATTGCATGCACCTGAGCTCCCCTGGGTTGGCCCTGCCTTCCCACCAGGTGCTCAATCACTGCTTCAAGCCATGACTTAGCATTTCTGCTACAATAGGTAATTAATTATCTGGATTCAAAACATGAACAGTTGCACTAGAAAAGCTAGAATCCTTAGATATGTGTTCATAAGAATTCAAAAGCAATGCAAAGGACTTAGAAACAAAATCTGAACCTGAATAATTTTGTCTCCTAATTCAATCCTTCCTCCTCCCCCTTCTGTTGCTATTCATTTTTCTTCAGTTTTCATTTACATAAAGTTGTCTTTTTCAACCCAAACCCATATAAGTAGCATCTTCATTTATAATGACTCCTGTTCATTTCATAGTATCATAATGAAAACAAGCTCAAGGCGGGTAGATGAAGAAACGAGAAGAGAATGGGCTTCAAAACTAGAACATATGGGGTCTGCCACAACCTGGACTCCTCAAGCCCCTGACCATTCCCTGCCCACCTGCAGCACATGCTCTGGGGAGGAAGGGCACACTGGAGCTCTCTTTCCCTACAACTCTAAGATGATACAGTTGCTGTCTGCCAAGAAAGGGACTGTCTATTTTTGATTCCCTCACTCTCCCAGGTGAGCTTGGCAAAAATGTTGAAGAATAATTCAACAAAATGTTTTTTTTCCTTATGAGCCACTTGATAAACAAAAACAAAGAAAAGAGGACAGAAATTGGAAACAAAGTATAATAACCGTACACTTCATGCATTTGTGTAAACACACTGCAAGCCCTGCCAATTTATAAGACTTCTTCTACCACCCACAACTACTTCCTTTTATCTTATCAGAAAAAGAGCTGTTCACCGCTGTAGGCTAATTACACCATCTGTTTAGCCCCAGTGCAGCAACACTAAGACACAGCACATTAACTCCTTAACTTTCCCACATGGCAGTGCCTGGCACTGCCCTCATGCTCTCTAAGACATAGGCTGAGCAGAGGAAAAGGAAAAGCAGCCTTGTGTTACTTGGATTCCTTCTTCCTCCACTGCAGCTCTGCTGCCAGACTTCACAGGGATTTAAGCAACCTGACAGCTTCTTTCTAGCTCACCTCAGTACAATAGTGCCAGTTGTCATGACTGGCAATGAAAAACATCAATCACCCATACACACACAAAGGAGGAGGAAGAGCCTGGGCAAGCCTGTCACATCAAGCAAGCTGTCTCTCCTCAGTGGTCAGAGTGTGCTGAATTTCAAGGCCAAGCCTTTCCCAGGACATCAGAGGCATCCACCCTTACATTAAGCAGCATTTATTTAACTCTGGAGAAAAGGACACCCCAAGCCTTCTGGCTCTCTGAGGCACATCATGAACCATCCACCTGGGCCAGACAGAGCCCACAGAGAACAAGTTTTCCCAAAGGCACCATTCAGCAAGTGTCACAGGCTGACGTACTGGGAGAGAAGTTCACAAGATCCTTCCTCCAGTCCCTCCTCCTCCCCTCCTCCACTCCACAGCACAGTTCATTTAGGCCCTTCATTATGTTGTTCAATCAGCAGCAGCCTGAGTTTGCTCAAGGGTTTGCCCCTTTCTACTGGAGGACACCACTCCCCACTCCCTTGCAGATCCACTGGGAACAAGGCCATTTAGCCTGTCTTCTCACTGATAAAATTACATAGGAAGACGTTAACCCTTCTAATTCAGACAAGTGGGCTGGAGGCCAAGCTCACAAAGCAGGGTTTGGAAGGGTAGGAGGGCAGGCAGGCCTGCAAGGCAGCAGCCACGTGCAACAGACTCTTCAGCCAGAAAAGCTTCAGCAAGAAGAGAAGGTCTGTCTGCATCCTTGCAACCTGCAAGAATTTTCTGCCTCAGCTCTAAAGTTAGAAAACTCATAGCTAACTGAAGGCAACTGGGATTCTTCATCTTTCTCTCCCTTTCATTTCCTGGCAAAAGTATTCCCACATTTGTAATGCAGGACTGCAACACCACCATTACAGAGACACATTCCAGTTTAGAAATTGTTTTCATTGGAATATACTGCTTGTGACTGATAACCACTAAGATTATTCCAAAGGTGAAAGGAAAATCTGTAGACATTTAACATCACTTCACATTCCTTAGTATTATTTATAGCTTCCCGCTTCTGCTATGCATCGCAGTTTCAAGGAAAAAAAAAAAATAAGCAGGTTGGGGAGCCTGGAAAGGGAAGAGCCAGAATTAAGCAAATACTTCATCTTAGATTGCTCAAGAGAATATTAACATTCATCTATAGAGCAGAAAAGGTGGGGAACAGCCAGTATGAAAACTAAGTTTCTAGTTTTCATAAAAAACTAAGGGGAAAAGACGAAGGTGAACTGAGCCCAGTTGCGTTCAGTATCTCTGCCCTCAGCTTCCATAGGAAGTGAACGACATGAACGGTGAATGGGATGGGGGGTGGGGGGAAATGAAAACAATCACATGAATTTCTCACTAGACTATTATGCTTCTTTCTTGGCTTGTTATTTCAAATCTAGAAATAAAGTATGCAGCTATTTTTCATGCAGTATACAGAAGTTAAAAGTGTTTCCATCAAAGTATCTGACCTTTTCAGTGATTAAACTATTCAAAAGGAAAGCAAGAAAAGAATTTTTAAAAATCAAAGCAGTAAATTACTTCAATCAGGTATTTGCAAGTAAAGAAATGTTAAATGCCTAGATAAAAACCACCTAGAATGTATTCCATGATTTAGTAGTGCTCTATACAAACCTTGCCTATGCATAACATTTAATACAGTCACAGTTCTGTGAAATTGCTGGAGGAGTGGGCTGGCTCAGATTCAGGGCCTTGCCATAAGTAAGGTCAGGGTATACACTGTGCAAGTCACACTTCATGCGGCACTGTACTTGCTTCTATTCTCTGAGGCACTTTCCTATCACTGAAATAAAAATGTAAGACAAAGCATTCAGTGCCATGACAGCTGTATCTGCCTTCCAGCTAATGGAAAAGTACCAAACCCCAACACCAGCCTTGCACAGAGGAGGACCTCCCTCAGCCACTGCTGTGATCTAACGTGATCCCTTCCCAGCCACGGTCAACAGCAAGTTCAGTGTAAGTCACTAGGTAACGTTATTAACTAGGTAATCCATTAACTTCAGCTGGAGGACTGAAAGCACATAGTCTGCAGTTAACAACACTGATGAGGTGTTTAGCTTAATTTTTTATTTTCAAAGTTGCTTTGATACATTAAGTTTTCCAGATGATCCCTAACTGAAAGGCAGTAAATGCTCTGAAACCAAGTACACTCAATCAGCCTAGTAATTTCTCTTACCTCACTTCATAACACGTACCTGTAATGGCTAACATGTGAATGTAAACAAAACATTTTTTACAAGTAAAACAACATTCTTACTTGCTTTAGAGGCAGGTCCCTGCAACAATCAGCATTCCCTATATGTACCACCGATTTATTCAAAGAAGTGTTCACAAAGAATTCCTGTACCACAATATATATATAAATATTTGTATATATATGTATACACAAATACACACACACACACACACAGTTTAAACTAACAAACAATCTCCACAGTAGCAATACTTACAAAAAAAAAAAAAAAAGAGGGAAAGAAGAGAGGGAAAAGAAAGAAAAAGCACAATTCCCTCCTGAGAGTACTGTCATTCAGATATAAATGAAAGAAGGCAGTTCTGTTGTCCCATAAACTGTAGCTCATTAAAGTACAAACAAAACAAGCTTCAGTTTTGCATGAAGAAAGGAATTTATGGCTTGATGAGAAACAAATTGCCGAAAACCCCCACTGCAAACTCACAACCTAATTAAACTCCTTCTGTTACACATAGAATGAAAACTACCACCACTGCTTTTTATGCCTATAAAACCACTCTTCCTACTAACTGTTATTTACCTCCTGTTGACCAAGTGCAGAAAAATACAGGCATGCACCCTTCAGGATTTCCCCAAGCTCCTGCAGACAGCATAGCTCTGTGCACTGCCACACTTGTGCTAACATGCAAAGAAACAGTCCACAAGCTCAAAGAGAAGGGCTTTGTTTCCAGGTGGCACACATCTTCCACTCAAAAATGCACTGTAAATAACTTAATTACCTTGGTAAGTTATGTCAAGTGTAATACATATCACCAAAAGTTAACTACATAGCCTGATTCGCTCACCCTAAAAGCTTGCTAGAGGAATCAGACTTATGAAAGATGACTCCTTTGAAACATTTGGCAGTCAGATTAAGTAAGGCACTTAGTATTCCATGTATACTGTTTAGAATTTCAATATCTCCTTAGCAAATAGTGGCCTTGTATCAGATACAACGTTTTATCTTGTGCTTTTTTAATTCTGAAAGCAAGCATCTATTAGAATTTGAAAGGATTTAAAACAGAATTCATAAACACAAATGAAATATTTTAGCTGCACGTGAAGGCTGTAAACTAAGACAGCAAACTAAAAGCCTCTCTGTGAAATCAAAAATAGAAAATGAGAGAAATATATACTGCAGTCTAAGTAGTACAAATCTTCATGCTTTCTAACATTTTCCACATAAAGTCAAAGTCTGACCACTTCAACAGTGAATTCTCACTCTGTATATGTCTGCTGCCACATCATTAAGTCTTCTGAGAAAGTTCCTTTCACCGAGGGTGCAACAATAATCTGTGGGGTTCAAGGCAAAACACGGGAGAACACTTCCTCAATTCCAGAAGCCCTTAGCAGAATTCAAACACCCATTATCCTAAAGAAACAGGAAACTCATAAGCTGTCTAGAAAATCCTAACCATCAGGTCAGCTAAGAGACAGAAGTTTTGGTAAAATCTTTGGTAAAGGGTCAGCTAAAATGAGCAGGAGACAGTGGCTTAGCAGAGGGATCATAAAATTGACTAGGGAGTACTAGAGAAGGGAAAGATCATATCTTTATTAAATGATAATGTGGACAGAAATCCCATTTGCTATTTTTCTCATAGGTTAGGTTTCTTCATGTAAAGAAAGCTCTCCAAACTCTTCCTACTGACAACTCCTAAGTATTACAAGAACAAAGAAAACAAAAGAAAACGAAGAACCGATCTGACCTTTACTACAGTGCAAAGTAAAATTTCTGCACCCTGACAAAATAGTTTGTCAACCTGAGGAGAGTTGGTCTGGTCTGAGCAACGCTTCCTGGCTCAAAAAGGACCCCAGAAAAAGCTGCCTTTAACTACTCTGGAAGTTTTAGCTGACAATAGGAAATAAATAAATAAACTAAGATAAAATCACAACAGCTAAGCAGAGGATGCACTCTTTCTAGAAGCAGAACACAGTTGAAATCATCCTCCAGTAATCTGGTGGAAAATAAGACAAGATGTAACAAAAACATGTGAATTTGCACTCTAAAAGCAAATCCACACATGGAATACTGTCCAGATACAAGGCTGCTTTAAATTACCTTTGGAAAAATCTGAGTTTACATCACAGATGTAGCTGCATCAAGACTTTCAACACTGAATTTTTCATACGTATTACAGGTTGCTCACAAGACTGATTTTTTCTTTTTTCTTTTTAAGCCACACACCGTCTCCTGTTATCGTCACCACCACTTCTGTTTCTTCATTGCATGCATTTTCTAACACCTGAGGAAGCAGTACTTGTAGAGCACCTGTAAAGCTATCAATACACAATGAACAGATAAGGGAGACATGGCAGGTATCCAGAAATCACATTTCTAAAAACAAAGAAACAATCATCTACTCTAAAAAAAAAAAAAAAAAAAAAAAAACCACAACATCCCATGCCTGACTATGTTGGGTTCAAGAGGACAGCCTTAAGTCTTTTTACTGGCGTCATTTTATAATCCTACACTTGTAAATCTTTCACAAACTCACACTGTCCCTTTTTTCTCTTGTTTTCAAAACACCACAAAACTTAAAAATGCATTACGAAGATTAGCTTCGGTCTTACAGATCTTCTACACAAACAACTTCCCCAGAAGACCACAATGGTAGTGCCATTTTGTATTTGATTCTGGAAGTGTACAACTATTTTAAGCTGTTGTTTTTGCAGCAGAAATAACAAGGGGTATTGCTACCACCTCCTACACAGGACTGTAGGCAGAGAGTACAGTCCTAGCCCTTCCTCTCATCTCTTTCTGCTGCTGCTTCTCAGTACATCCTCTTCAACTTTGTGCTACATTGCGAACAAAAAAAAAAAAAAAAAAAAAAAAAAAGGAAGAAAAAACAGTCCTGGTTGTTTCTGTTCTGTCTGTTCTGTTCCTGCCTCCTTGGCTATTCATTAAATCCTGTTTCAACATAATCTATTGTAAACTAGGTTGTCTCCACAGGTACCGTAGCATACACTTAGTACACAGTTGCTACAATCCTTGGCATACTGGGAGTTCATGCCCTATGTTATCCTGTGACAACTTGTTCAAATACCTCTACTTTTAGCTGTACAGAGAAGCTGTAGGAAAAGAAGTGCTACTAAGAAAAAAGGGAGATGAAAAAAACATAATTTACAATTCATTGTCCTTTCTCTAGCTGAGGAAGGTCTATCAAAATCCAGGTTGGTCTGATCCACAGCAAGTTACCAAAAACATCCCTTACAGAATCGGAACCCTCCAAAACATAAATTACCATGAACCTGGAAACAGAGCAGGCCCAACCTAATCTAATCATATTCAGTAACTGCTAGAACAGCACTCAAAATTCAGATGCAATATCAACAAACAATTATTTCATCCTATCTTCTTGAACTATTTCCTGGGTTTTTTGTTTGTTTGTTGAATATAAATATGTAAACATTCCTAATTTCCATCTGAATTGGCTTTTTCCCATTCCAAAACAACATCACAATGAAGGAATACTGAATCCAGTCCTACTTGCACAATTGATGAGGTCTGATCTCTTGTAATAACTCCGCTTACCCAAGCATTATTTCAGCTGTGACAGCTAGCCAGAATACTGTAAAATTTGGAGAAAAACAAACAAAAATAACAGAACTGTGCTTCCAACTGTGATTCTAAGAGCCTGCACTTATCCACAAAGTCTCACAGTTACACTGTGGCCCAATTAAGTTTTTCAGCATACTAAATCTTCTCAATAAAATGAGTAAAACTGATGCTCCTGAAAGAGGTTTTTAAATGTTTAGAACAAGACCCCGATCTCATTGATTTTGGTTCATTTGATGGTATCCCATGATACAAGCGTGACTCCTAAACATAAGATTACTGCTTTTTAATAGCTCCATTAAACATGTTTTAAGATACAAAGCAATTTTGTGAGGCCTTGGGGAACGAAAAAATGAAAGGTAAATTATGCTATGTGTGACTCAATTATGCAATCTGTGAGTCAACGTTAGTTCCTCTTCACTCTTTGAGTATCTTCACAGAAGACTGTTTCATAACTGCATTCTGCCTTGGATTTTTTAAACAGCATATGATCATTAATTGATCCTTCCTCAAACTTGAAAGGAAAATCTGAGGGAAAATAATATAGTTTTTAATAGTTTATGGTAGATCCTACATGAACAGCTTACTGTGGATTTGAACAATACTGATTTAATTCACGTTAGAAATTTACTTTAAGTTTGAACACAGCATTATCTACTAAGGTCTAAAGCAATTCTGTTTATGCAAGCCATATTTAATTATTATTTAAAACCCCAGTCACAAAACTGACAGCGAGTTTCATTCTTCTATTCCTAAAGGACTAAATCAGTATGGGAACTAAGAGAAAAAGGTTCTGTGTATGATCTTGATGCTACAGCTGCCACAAGGAGAAATACTGTGCGAAACCAAGAGGATAATTCAATCTCTCTGCATTTCTTCTTTCAGTCCTTTGCAGTTGAACATGAATCTGGACCAATCATACCAGCATTTTTCATTACCTTACTTTCCATATCATACATTAATGCCTTTTGGAGGACTGAACCAGAACCACATAAGCAGCTGTGATCTCAGAAAGAAAAGGCCCAAATGTCATTAGCTGTGCCATAGGAAAATTTCATAGAAAACAAATTTAACAGAAATTCACAGTAGTTTATTTCAACTTGTTTTTGTCCACTCAAAGTAAGTAATTTACACAAGCTAGCTTCCTACACTCTACCTGTTTTACAACCAGGATTGCTAAAAAAACCTTAAAAAAACTAATTGCTGTAACAGCTGACAAAAGCTGAAGCAATATGATTCTTCATATTTACCTGTACTCTTTCCATGTGTTCTTACCATGATTCTTTCAAACTACACAGTAAAATTGAAATAACTGCTGTCTATACAAGGAGAATGCTTTGCATTTTCACATGTTACTCATCTTACTCCTTAAGAAGCTCCTCAGTTTCACTGAACATGTCAAACTGAAATGCAATCTAATAAGTCTATGTAAGATTCTGTGTACATGCAAACTATGAGTAAGGTTATTATAACCCCTATCAGACACTTGTAAATCCCAGTCTGCAATACTTAGTCATCCTGAGTACAAAACACCTTAATGGAAATAATGCAGGCTTGTTGAACTCTGGAAAGCACCAAATCTCTTCCCTTTAGTTCCTGAGTGAGATCACGGCTTAAACTCTTGCTTATCTGAAATGTGTGGAAAATATTCTATACACTCTCACAAATATGAACCACAGGTAATGGCATCTCCCCACTGAGGAGGTTCATTCCAATCCGTCAAGTACATCCTAGATCATCATCTTTCTAACCATGCAAATACATAACTCTCATTTAAGTCATCTGCCAGCATACCTTCCAGAGCATTAGTTGCCAAACTTGAATAAAAGGAAAACACCACCGACAATCATTCTAATCTGTCAAATCTGTCCTAATCTGGCACATCTACTAATGCAAGACCCATTCTGCTGATGCCAACAAGCAGAAACAATCCTTGACAAGGTGGTACCCTCTTCAGCCATTCTTCCTTCCACCAGCATCACCAAGAAAATACAAATGAGGAAGACAGAAACAACCTCCACTTCTGGCAGCAACACACAGTATCTGCAAACAAGAAGTTTTTACAGCCCAGTAAGAACAGAAGATATTATTCAGCCATCTTCTCCACAAGTACCACCACGTCCCTAGTAAATTTCCTACTCCCATAAAACTTCCTACTACTGTATGAAATAAAGGGGTTTGTTGTTGTCATAAAGAGGAAGGAACTGCTTACATAGCACATAAATCTTTTCTTCTGTGGCCCTGCAAGCTCATTCGTGCCCTTCATTAAGGGAAGAACATGAGTCCCAAACAAGCAAGTACAGATCAGCATAACCACCCAGAAGACAATCACAGAAAGCAAACATCATCGCATGGAGTTAGTGAGGACTTCAGAAAACACTTCAGAAAGCTCAGCACTTGAACTGCAGACTGTCACAGGCAATCTACACACTGTTCCCATCCCTTTCCCTTTCCCTGACTGCTACTAAATCACTCACCTTACATTTTCCTATTTCTTAATCTAAGCAACAGGAACAAAGACATACAATTTGCATTTTTCTATGCCAGATTGCCTTCTTTTAAAAAGAGTAACTTTTTTTTTTCTTTTTAATAAATCTGTATTTCACAGACTTAGTGTAAGAGCAGCCAGGTGAAACCAGAGGATTTGAGATCTGAAAGGTGGAACTAACAGCTGGAGACTGTAATCACCCAACTGTGATGGGCAGCAGATGATTAGCCTACCTGTCTTAATCCACCATGAGAACGAGCAGACTTCAGCTCAGCTGAGAATTCCACTAGAAGCAAATATTAATTCCTTTAAGCAAATATTACATGTGTGGAAAGGTATAACACTTCCTAATGCAAAAGAACTTTAACCTTTCCCTAAAAGACCACTTTTAGTCACAGCTATTTTACAAATGGAATCAGACAACTTCCTTGCTGAGATAAGCCAAATATCAAAAGGCTTAGCTGCAACAGTGACTAAGTGCTTCAAGTTTCCTGGCTGTTGCTAACTGAGCAGCTCAGAAGTAGAGCTGCTGTGTTAAAAGATTCCATGAATTTTAACGCTGCATTTTTAAAGTATCCATAGAAAGGACAAGCCCGTTAATAGCACCCAGATTATTTTTCAAGCTCCCAAGCTTTTACCATAAGCAGAGAAAGGGAATCTTGTTTACAAAACAAAAAGCTAACGAAAGGCTAAGGAACAGAAAGAGAATCAAATATTCGACAAGACAACATTTATCACTTTGTCTTCTTTTTTATAACATGCACATTGACCATTGGCATACTATGTAGAAGTACATCTGTATATATATTTATAATTATTTTTTAAATCTACATACTAATCTTTAGTAGATATTGGGAAATAAGTATACACATACTATGCATATATATGCACACAGACGAAATCACTGTGGTTATTTCAACTTTACTGTAAAATATTCTGGAAAATATTCTGCCAGTTTTAAATGGTTGACTTCTACAATGCTGAGTGAAGAAATATGGTTCTAGGATTATTTAAAATGTTCTAAAGACTACTTCCAAAAATAGAGGAAAGATAAACATAGCTTGAAGCACATTTCATAAAACAAATATATCACTACTAACTGGTAAGAAATGCTTTACTTTCCATTAGCATCTCCAGTCAGGGGGACTAGCCATACGCAAGAGAAGCAAGGCACACAGAAAAAAGATACCATCTTTTATTAGCACAAGACAGTTTGGGGGGGGGGAAATGAAATCAAAAAGCTAACTGCTATGTTAGCCTTTAGCTGTTATAGAATAGATATTAAGATAGCTTACAAGTTAACTATTTGTCAGCCATTTCTCAATTAATACAAATAAAATTCAGAGCAAGTAGTTTAAAATTGCAACCAAGTTTGAAGCTGACTTGCATCTGAAAGTGTTTCTTCTCAGATGTCCACTGTCAAAGAACATCCACTACTTCCTCACGGGAAGAATATTGTCTGCAGATTTGCATACAGATTAGCATAATGGCTAGGAGACCAATCATTTTAAGTGAGGGGTGGGGAGATAATCATAAGGAAAAAAAATGTGTCATTCTTCATGGAGGTACCATGGAAACACTATTTTAAGGCTTCTATATATTTAAGGCTGGTATGCATGTACAGTATACAGCGATAAGCATAACTGTTGATACATTTCAATTTATCCAAGACTTGTTTGCCTTAATAAAAAACTGTTAAGAAATGCAATTTAATTCAAGATATAAAGCTAGCCCTTAATGTATATATAGGTTAAAAATTGCTATAGTCTGTTCTGAGGAATTTACATGAATACGTTTGACTGATACATTCAAGGTAGAAAAGGACATGATAAATTAAAAGCTAGAATCTGAATACAGAGCACAGAGCTATTTCTCAAAATACAATTTTCAAAGGCTGCATGAACTTGCTAATGGCTCTTACAATATCACCCTGAAAATACATATCTAGAGCTACATCAGAATTCAGCCCCTCAATAACGTACCTAGTCAAAAAAAAGTGTTCAGAGGAAGTAACTGAATGAGGTCAGAAGAGGTCTGTTCTTCACTGCAATCAAATTATGACACCAGTTATATCAAAGCCAATTGAATTTACTGATGAGCCATCTTCCCTCCCTCTATTTTCCTTTGAAAATACAAAGTGACAGACCAGTTACATTTGTGATTTAATCATTTGTTTCACCTCTCAATTAACACAAGTAATCTTTATGTACTCTGTTGCAGTATGCAAATAATAAATTGATCATGTAAGACTCCATAATATTAACACACAGTAACAGTAAGAAGTAGTATTTAATCATTCTATTTTCCTACCAATTACAACCCATTTCCTTTTTGGAAGGCTCTTTTATCAAACACAACAGCAACTGCTATCTGGGCTCTCTAATAAGAGCTCTTCAGTTGCAAGACACAAGCATGCAGCTTACTGGAGTAAAATCATAGAATGGTGTGGGTTGGAAGGGACCTTTGAGATCATCTACTTCCAAATCCCCAGCTGTAGATGCTTCCTACTAGACCAAGTTGCTTGAAGCCATGTCCAGCCTGGCCTTGAATGCCTCCAGAGAGTGGGCATCCACAACCTTGCTGAGAAACCAGCTCCAGTAAAGAGTACCTCACAGTAAAGAATTTCTTCCTAATATCTAACCTAAATCTACCCTCCTCCAGTTAAATGCCATTTCCCCTCATCCTGTCACTACACATCCTTCCAAAAAGTTATAAAAGAAGTTAAAAAGCTTTCCTGCAGGCCCCCTCCAGGTACTAAAAAGCCACTATAAGGTCTCCCCCAGAGGCTTCCTTTCTCCAGGCTCAAGAGCCCAGACTCAAGCTCTAGCCCTCTGATCATCTTCATAGGCTTCCTCAGGACCTGCTCCAACAGTTCCATGTCATTCTTGTATCAGGAGCCCCAGAACTGGATGCAGTATTCCAGGTGGGATCTCACGTGCGTAGAGGAGCCGAATCACTCCCTTGACCTGCTGGTCATGCTTTTCTTGATGCAACCCAGGACACACTTGGCCTTCAGGGCTGCCAGTGCATAATGCTAGGTCATGTTAAGTCTTTCATCAACTGACACCCCCAAACCCTTCTCCTCAGGGCTGCTCTCAAGCCATTCTCTGTCCAACCTGTACTTGTGCTTGGGATTGCTGCAATCCAAGTGCAGAACCTTGCACTTGGCCTTGTTCAACTTCATGAGGTTGGCATGGGCCCACCTCTCAAGCCTGTCCAGGTACCTCTGGATGGCACCCTTCTCCTGTAGCATGTCAACTGCACCACTCAGCTTGGTGTCATCTGCAAACCTGCTGAGGGTGCACTCAATTCCACTGTCCATGTTGCATAGAAAGATGTTAAATAGCACCAGCACTGATCACTGAGGAATGCCACTTTTCACCAGTATCCACTTGGACATTGAGCTGTTGACTGCAACTCTCTGAGTGTGACCATCCAGCCAATCCCTTATCCAATGAGTGATCCATCCATCAAATCTATTTTTCTCCAATTTGGCAACCAGGATGTCATGTGGGACAGTGTCAAATGCTTTGCACGAGTCTAAGAAAGATAAGTATGACTCAAAAACCCTATGTACTTAAGACTGACAAAAGCAGCCCTCTGCTGTAACTCACAATCACACCTTGACCACCATAAAGCATGCTTTGCTAAACTACACAGTATATGGCATTCTTTTTTACAGAAAACAAGTAGTTATTTCCACCAATTTCCATACTGAAATTCCATATTAAGTAATATATTGTTAACTACATTTTATTATTGGTCCAAGTTCAAATTATTTTAGGCTATGCTTTAAAAATTAAGTAGCTAATTCACCCCTTTCTGCTAGGACAGTAACACTATCGCAAACCTTTTGTTATTTCCAGGGTCTGAGGCATAAACGATCACAGAAAAGATGTGCCATTTTCAGCTGAGTCATTACATCCTCCTCTTTGAGCTGAGGAAAACAAATATTGATGACAATCCTTAAAAATTTTCTGTGGAACATACAGTCTCCCTGGGATTAAGTTTTAATCACCTTTATTTCATTTCCTATTACAATCAAGTTGTTTATATAATAGATCAAAGTAAAAAATACAGGATGTCAACTTTATGTTGCTTGGCTACTAAGCACCATATTTTTTCATATTTTCCACAGTGACTAGAAGAGGAATTTCAAGAATTCATTCTTACACTAAGGCACGCTACCAGCTACCATTGAAGTGATCCTGGTAATCCATTCTGTTTATATGTCCTACTGCATACAATAAGCACTTGGGGAAAAAAAAAAATTAAATTGACTATGGTAAGTTTTCTCTGAAGGCTGTTATGATTGCCTCCTAACTCCAGTGATTCCTTCTCCTTAAAAGAGAATCAAGTAGTTGGGATGATCTGCACTATCACAATCACAGATAAATACATACTCAGTCACAGAACAAAGTAATCTGTCTGACTGAACAATCAGTGTAAAGGTATGTTTTCCATATCTTGACCAAATAGAAGTTAGTAACCCCAAAAATGAAATCCAGCTTAGGTACCCAAGGCTTGAACTTGAAGTCATTCTAGTGGCAATAATTTTGAAGACATATTGAAAATACTTCTTCATAAACACTGACTTTATTTTTGCCCCACGGAAACAGCAGCTAAAATGACAGACATGAACATCCTATGGTTTCTCTCCAGGTTTCCACTGCAACATCCCTCTCTGTGCCTTTTTCCCCAAAAGTGCTCAATCATTGCTCCTCTGATCAACACCACCAATTGCTGCTTTCTTTTTTCTTCCTCCTCCAAAACAGCTGAATTACTACAGTCAAAAGGACCTGCTATAGTATTTAATTTATAAATCTAAATCTTGACTCTTCTGTCTTCTTCTGTGGCTCTGGGCACCACAGGAAAATAGTGCTCTACAACTATTGTAAACTTCATTTTCTAGGAGGTAAGACACAGGTCTACAGGGCCTCCACAACTGATTTCAGGTATAACAACTGCCTCATTTAATTTATCATCTCAATAAAATTTGTGTGCCATGTTTTCATAAGCCATGAAGATAGTGCTGATTACTATGAATGGACTATCGCAGGCACTGTAAATAGTGCCAGAAAGTCTTTTTTTCTCTCCATGGTTATAAGACTTTCATGGCTTTTCTACTCAATATTAGTCACTTTCCTGCTAGGCTTTGCGGAGTTGATTCAGAATCACTCCAGGTTTATGGGAAACAAAGTTTTCTCTTCTTCAGCTGTGAGGCTGAAAATCATTTCACTCATAGCAAAAACAGACAATGCCAATTCATATTTTACATGAAGCAAAACTCATACCGTACCATAAAATCTTAAAAAGAAAAAAAATCACTGTATTATTTGTATAATAGCAAAAATTGAAGTAATTGCATAGAGAAAGATACACTGAGTTCTTGCAAAAATAATGAAGTACTGAAGAAGCATTTCACAGAATCACAGAATGGCCTGGATTGGAAGGGACCTCAAGGACCATGAATCTCCAACCCCCCTGACGGGCAGGGCCACCAACCACCCCATTTACTAGATCAGGTTGCCCAGTGCCTCGTCCAACCTGGCCTTGAATTTACCTCCCCTCCTTGATTTACCTCCCCTCCTACTGCTATCAAAACGTTTCTGAGCATATTCCAAAACAGAATAAACAAAAATCTGCTAAACATTTACTCCTTACATTTTATGCAGTATGCCTTCAGGACAAGCTAGCTATCAGTCCACAGCCAATACACAGCTCTCATCTTCACACTCCAAGGAGTATGGATATGATGAATATTGCTAAGCTAAACTAACTACCCTTGGTTTAACACTGTTTTGTATACCATCTGACCCCACAAGGAAAGTTGATAGTATCTTAAGGAAACAACCACACCCTTAAACAGCAGTACAACGTTACTCTTCACCATACTGTTCAACCTCTTCATTTGTCTTTGAAAACATTCTGTAGGAGGAGCTGTTCTTCATGGTAACTACCTTTTTCAGCTGACTGCCATGAATGCCTCTATTAAGAGGATATTTGTTTATCTCATCTCTTCCAACAAACTTTGCTGATTTTAAGCTGCACCCTCCTCATTACCTACATTATAATTGCTCTCAGGCAAAACACATTTTCTTCCTAGCACCAGATCTCACTAGTCAATGCTGAGAAGAAGGTTGTGAACTGAAACATCCTGATAGGCTCACTCCAGCTTTAAGAGGTACCATCCCACAGACCCAACTATTTCAGAAATACTTCATTAGTAACCCTTCTCTGTCTCCCTCCAGGCACACCAAAAGTCAGAAAAACAGTTCTTCAAAGTCCAAGCTTGTCTTCATTAATACACAGCCCCACATCTCAGTGCCATGCATTTGTTCTGTTTATAGCCTATGACCTCTGATATGCATGGATGAAATCCGCTCCCAGTACAACACCTGAAAACATCAGTTACTATTAGCATCAGTGAAAACCACACTTCGGGAATTGCTCATTTTGTCTACAGTAGCCACCTATCGTATCTCAAATACACACTTGGAAAACTCTTCTTCGTTAACAGCCACTGATGATAGCCTTTAGGTCATCTAAAACTTACTTTACTAGTAAAACTTCTCTATGCACAGCTGCACCTTTATGGTCTTTGCTTCTACCACATCAATTCCATCCATCTTAGGAGCACTCAGGACACCATCTCTGTCCCATGCAATTCTTTCACATACTTTAAATGCAAAAAGAACAGTAACTACTTCAGAGTAGTCACAGGTCCTTCTGAAATCGCTAGAAAGATACCTATTTGGAAGCTTCTGGTAACTATGCAGATTAATTAAAAAAAAAAAAAAAA
>PPHD01009403.1:0-20703 GCA_002909625.1 Bambusicola thoracicus
TACGCATCTATTTAGGGGAGCTCTCCTGCAGTTTCCTGTCTTGGATGAAAGCAGCTGTTCCTCGATGTCTAGTCACCACTGACTGGCCTGCATAAAGGTTTAAAAACAAAAAGCACATCAAGGCTCCGCAGCTGGGAACGGAACCAGGAGTAAATGGAAGGAGCAGAGAAGTTGAAATCCATCGGGCAAATTCCCGGCATAACGCCAGGCGGACAAAAGCTGCTCCCTCGATGTTTGCATTCATGGATCCTATTACATGATGTGAGTGGCTGGAGTATTTGTTATGGAGAGAAAGGAAGCTGTAATGGAACTAAAAGGAGGAAAACATGAATTATGGATGCTCAGTACTGAGCATCAGAGGGCGAAATGGCAGCATTATCCAAGCTAACAGACTGTAGGCAACCGAAGTAGTTTACTACCTTTTTCCCCCCCATTTCAGTGATTTCCTAGGTCCCATGGTGCTCTCTCAATTTTCTCTTGCATGCAGCTCTCTCCTTGCCATACTCTTTCCAACACCTGCAGAGGCGGGGCCATCATTTTGCAGGACCAATGGCCTTTATACCAAAGGTCTGGTTTATGCTTAACTGATGCTCTGGCCTCAGCACTGCTATGGTGTTGCAATAGCGGAACAATGATTCATAAACCCCGGTCTGCGGATATTCCCAAAGCACGAGTGCCCAACGGAAAGTAAAGCTGCAAGAACACCAAACTTCTCCCTAGCACCCTGGAAGGCAGTAAGGCACGCTCATGAAATAACCCAAAGCACAACCAGCAGTAGCTGAGGTTGGTAGGGACCTCTGGAGTCACCTGCTGCAACCCCTGCCCAAGCAAGGACACCCACAGCAGGGTGCTCAGGCCCACGTCCACCTGGCTTTTGGAGATCTCCAAGGAGGAGACCCCACAGCCTCTGGGCAGCCTGTGCTAGTGCTCTGGCACTTGCACAACTAAGAAGTGCTTCCTCATGCTTAGATGGAAGCCTCCTGATGTTCAAATGAGACCTGCACATCTTCTTTACTTCCTCTCAGGATCACCCATTCCAAGCTTTCTCCAAAGGGACAAAATCTGTGCTGGTACAGACATTTCTTACGTCAGTAAGGAGAGTAGAGCCAGATCCATTAACACCAAGGCAGGATGGCTGGCTCACAATCCAGAGCACAAGCTCTTCTGCAGTGGTTTATTTTATAGCATTGCTGTTTCTGGTGATAACAAATCAGTGGCAGAAAATACATTACTACTCTCTGCAATGTGCTGCTACAATAAAGATGAGATTTACAGCAAAATTAAGAAGGGAGCTGCTCAAACTCCCAGATTCTCAGTGACTCTAAAGATACTGATTTCCATTAGAACACAATTCCTTTTCTTGTCCTGAAAAGGCACCTTGAGAGTAGTGAGACGCTGATGTTCAGCACAGTCCTCCTGTAAATTCTGGATCTTTCTATTGTAGAGGGGACTAAGAGAAGCAGAGAAGCATCCTCTTTACATTCTTCAGATACAGGATCATCTCACAGACATTACTCTTTCCTTTTTCAAGAAAGCGAGAAGGAGAATGGCAATCATCTATTCATATCCACTTGCAAAAAATCTCCCTTTCTGAAGATTCCTTCAAGCTTTTAAACTAGAGGAAGTTACAGGAGAATCCTTTCGGGTACATACATAAGTATTCAACTTTCGCTTATGTTCACACATTCGCTATCCTACCTCAGTTCAGGGTACTGAAAGCATCAGCCCAGAATGCACGGCACTCTCTGGAAACACTTTGCTAAGTTGGATGCCATCCCACAGACTTTTCTTCTGCTGCTGACTTACCCTTTCCTGTTCTTCTCCAACTGTGTCTCTGCAAGCTGGTGCAATGCCAAGACAGGGGCAGCAGTTATAAAACTAAGTGTTGTGGGAGGCTTCCAAGGTCCTCGGCTGAAGGGATGCTGGTTGTTAAGGGCTGAGATACATTGCACTTGACTGAACAGAAGCAAAACCGATTCCTGAGACGCAAAGGTTAATTAGACAAATGGCTCAAAAGGATCATTCTGTTCTAACTCATTATTTGTTGATTTTTCTTTTTAATTTAAAAAGAGATTTTTAAATCAACTATGCAGCTGAAAATAACCCCCAACTTCCCAAATGCATGACACCAAACCACAGAGGGCCTGAGACTGCCAGTAATACAATAATTCTAGAGGAGTAGGCCAGTAAATAAAAAGCAAGCAAATCAAATACATGTATTAAATTATACAGAATTCAGCAACCTTGTCTTCATGCATCTTCTATCAGGAGTCAGGTGCAGACACTGGCAACACAGCTTAACTTCCACAACCATTCACAACTCGGGGTGGGCAAGACAGAAGGCTTTTCCATCACCACTTCCACCTACTCCTTCACGCGTTATTCCTGTGCCAAGCCCTTGACTACACCACAATTCAGGCAGCACAAGGGTACACTACCGTAAATTAGAAAAGCAATCTGATGACAGTCATATTTAATCATAAAAAAATATACAGGTTGTTTGAAATCACTTGTGACAGACAGCAAACAAACAAACTAAAACCATGCTATGAAAAGGAAGAGGGTGGCTTTTCATTTCATTTGTAGTTGGTGAAATGCATTCTCGCTCTTCCATATTACATTTCTCATAACAGTTAGCTAAGAAAATACCATCACCCTTCAAACTGATTTGTCTTATATCCAGCAGACTTCAAATTATGGAAAATGCTCTATATAATGTTTATAGTTTTAGGATAATTATTGTTTTTTTTTATAAAACTTTTCAAAGCAAGTCTGCTTCCTCATAATCTTTCAGGAAGACAGCAGCTTACAAAGAGTGTTGTGTTTGCACCAACATTGATTTCCTCTGAGTCATTGAAACTGAACATGGGCAAGTTACTTAACTTGCACTGAATTATTCAAATCTGTCCAACAATGGAGGAGACCAAGATTAAACAGAAAACGTAGAAGCCCATAAAATCAAAAGGTGACTTAGAGCTTCCAAATATAGGCATTATCTGATAATGTAAGTGGTGTCTGGCATTTGGCTCTTTTTCTGGGTCTTTCTGAATCATTCCCTGTCTGGTAGGGCCTCCTTGTTCCAGAAATGGCATCTTTTCCAGCTCATTTCTGCTGGAAAAACTGACTAGTCCTTAATTAAATCACATGGGCATGTTTGGGAGTGAGCATAATGCTACACTATCATCCTGCCACACAGAACAAAGCTACGGATAAAACTTGGTGGAGTTAGAAATGCAAAGCAATTCACAGGTGCTACATTTGAAGAATTTACCTTTGTGTCCCTGCAAAACAGAGTTAAACTTGGGAATCAATAGAACGGGATTCAAGATATGTTAAATAATATGTTTAAGCTCCTACTGTCTCCTTATTCACGCTCAGAAACTTAATGCAATATTACCTTGTCATACATGCATATACTTGTCCAAGAGATAGGGGTTTGCCATTTAAAAACCTTACTGGAAGCCAGGTCACTCTGCTAAACATGTGTCCCAGAACAAGGCTGTAGTTTGGTGGTACACAACCAAGTCTCAGTTGGTGGTATCTGAGTGCCAGTAAAGGTTAGTCTGGCATCAGTATGGTGAGTATTGAAGCTTCCTGGCTGAATCTGAATACAGAACTTCGAAGTCTTTTATAATATACTCTTAACAAAGAGATTAACACTCAAAAGTTGGCACACACTTTTAAGAGGCTGGCGGAGTTCCACAATTGTGAGTTTCATATGAGCATTTTATTGAGAAGACTGTGTGCCAAAAGAGAATTGGGTAAGAAGTGGGAAGGCTGAACATCGGGGATTAAACCAAGAGAATGTATGCAAGAGTTGCTCAGAGAGACACTGGGAAACAACTGAGGAAAGACACTGTGAGGAGGGGAGAGAAGCATTAAAGAAATCAAGAGCAGTGCTTTGGTCAAGAGTACTTTCCTCAGTACTTTCACCAGCCTTTTCACCAGCAGCTTTTGCTGTCTTAGAAATTGAAAGATATTTCCAGAAAAAGGAAAAAATACAGTGTGCCATTATGATAAGTAGAGAATAAAGGGGAAAAAAAAAAAAATCAACAACCCATAGACAACAGAAGACAGAACACATGTCTTAATGACTTCCCAGTGCATGGCTAAAAGCCAGTGGAACTGAGTGCACAGAGCAGAGTTCCGGGCGCTCATGACACAAGGGGCAGGCCTCCAGTGCCCACAAACCTTCCTCCACCCCTGCATTTGATTTTCATCTTCCTTCCCAAACCTATATACCGCCCTAGGAGCCATTCTGGCTTCTTCAGTGATACTAAGGAAATGAAGAGTAAGAGGTGGGAATTAGTGATCATAAAGGAAAGCATTGATATAAACAGTAAGGAGGTACTCCTATGTGTGTGTGTATATATGTACGTGTGTGTATATATATATATACACACATATACATGTATATATGTAGATTTGAACATGCTTACTGCAAGATTATCATAGCACTGTACTATTACCAGCATCCAGCAGATATTTAAAGCAGAAACTAAGAACATGGTCCTGACCAGCAAGGCCTCATCCACACCTCACATCAGGCATGACTAAGACAGATAACTGTGAATCTGATTCATACAGGTTCAAATCTGCCTCACAAAGCTCAGGCTAACACAGCCAAGAGTGCAAAACTCCACACATACACATACACAACACTTACACAAACGGAGGCCCTGTGAGCTGCATGTACCTCCTTCCATGTTTAAGCACCTCAGTCAGCATCATACATGCTGTGTGTGTGCCAAACGACAGAGAAAAGCTTTGTCAAGATGACCAAAACCTTTCTACCACTGGAAAATAATAAGTTTTCAGTATAGATCTACCAGTTCACCTGACAAAACAACGCTCCTGTAGTCCTATTCTGTCAAAGGCCCCAGTGCAGGCCTAGACTTACAATGCAACGTTTCCACTTTGGTGAGGCTTAACGTGTCAGACAGCACATCTATCCATGGCATGACAAACACAGATGGTAGCAGGACTGACTGCTAACAACTGGTTTGTTCTCTTTATAGTATCTATGGCATATGGTGAAAAAAGGACGTGATAGACAAGACTTCCTCAAAACTGACACTTGACCAGCCTGCTTTGCTTTAAAAAAAGTAATATGAAACCAGAGTAATTTGGAACCCAAGCTTTGAAGCTGTGTGAACTAGCACGCATCCTCCTAACACTGAGGTCAACTACAAAGGCAGAAAACCCAAGTCTTGCACACCAACAAAGGTGGTACTCCTCCATTTTGCAGGCACTCAAGCCTGCCACTTTCAGGCATACCACCGAAGCCAAATAAATTAGACAACTCACAAACACAGCTGACATCAAATCATAAGGAATTCCGCTTCCACAGATGCTACACACTTAGGCCACTAAAAGTGACAAGATTTATGTTCAGAAAATAACTATCTGCCAGTACTGAGGTTACACCTGAAGAAAGCACAAATCAGATAAGAAAAGCACAAAAGAGTGAGAAGCTAAAAGGCAAAATTAAATACAAAATATCCTATCAGCTTTATGTTGTACCAGAACAGGGAATGGAGCCGATGGGCATTTGAGGTGTCATTTCTAGGCTCACTCAAATAGCAAACCAGACAGTCTCTCAGTCTAGTTGTTTTCCCTCCAGTTATGACTCTGAAGAGTGATAGGGGCTACACACAGCTCATGCTTCAGGTTAGCCAAAAGCCACAACCTCTCATAGCCTTTGCTCTGAGTATCAGAGGGACATGGAAGGGTTTTCATTAAAGCCTCCAGGGGATGTTTCACATATCTGTAACTCTAATCCAGGAGAGAATGTCATCCTTTGCTGGTTCTCAAAGTCAGGAAAACTGGCTGACTCCACATTCTCACAGACTACTGCTGTCTTCCAAGTAGCATCTGCTCAGAATGCTGGCATGATTTTCCGGCACAGCTACACTAAGAAGGGACAGACTGCTCAAAATAAAATCATGCAACAAGTGCATAGTCGAGCAAGCTATGGCCTATTTCACAGAGTGCTACCATTCACTTTTTCTCTACTTCTGCTCAGAAAATTCCTAGAAACTAAGAGTGGTAAAGCGAAGAATCCTCCAGCAACCAAGTCCTGAATGTCTGTCTCCAGGAGTAGCAGAGAATCACAAAGAAGAAACACTGGTCAGAAGGGACCATCTGAAGCAACAACTCCCTCAGCATCATGACTATCATGGGGAACTATCATTATGTCAGCTGTGGCTTCACCCAGCTGCATCCTCAGAGCCTCCAAAAACGTAAGACACCGTGTGCCTCAACATAACCTCTTCAAGTGTTGCACCAGCCTCTGAGTAAGGAAGCCAGCTGTCCACTTGTATTAAAGCAAGGGGTCATTTCACCCACAGTACTAGGCCATGTGCTTCTTGTTGGACTTCATAAGGTTTCTGTTGGTCCGGTCATGTTTCTCCAAGACCTGGATTGAAGGGTTACCATCTGTCACTACGGCCACTCCCCCAGATTACACACCCTTATAGAGCATAATACTGTATTACCCATTATAAAAGAAAATAACACCGTGCAGCAAACTGCAACAATGGTCTTTAGTGGAATAACTTCATCTGACTAGACAGGTGGGTTAAATAATGTATTCCTCTCTCTCCCCTGCTACAATTCTTCAGATTCTTCAAAGGTCAGAGATACTCAGCAAAGAAGCCAAAAAGTTTCTGCAGTCCCCTTTCCACTATCTCACATAATGGGATGTCACCACTGTCTGTATTACCATCTCACCTGAAGCCTCCCAAGCTTCCTAGGCTGGGAGCCGCTGTCCAAATCAAAGTTGCTCTCTGTGGAGGATTATGTAAAAACTTGTAAAACTTTCCATCGACAAATACTATAGAAGGGATGTCTCACCCTCCACAAATCTGTGGTCCCACCACACCTTAGGAACATGGGGGTGCCAAAGCCTTTAACGGAGCTTCTCCTGAGCTGCTAAGCAGCACGCTATTTTCTGGCATGGACTTACTAATGTGCCATGTTAAAAAATCCCTGGAAAGAACACAGCTGACAGTGTTTCCTTTGTTATAACATGACATTTTTAAATTGTCAAATATTTGTATGTGGAATAACAACTTCCAAATAGCTTGTGCTGCTAGCAGTAATTGGTCATATCATGAAAGCAGATTAGTAACTACCTTTCAGCCGGTGAGTGCAGAAAAGGCTGCCATCGGAGTCTCCAGAGCCTTGAGGCAGAACAGCAGTGAAACTAGGACTGCATGTGTTTCCAGAACAATTTATGCCAGTTCAAGGGCATCGGAAATGACTTCCCCACTTCTTTATGACAAATACAATCGTCGTATTTGTCACCATAATAAAAAAAGGCCGAGTGCACTGCGGTGTCAATCTCTGAGCGATCCAATCTGATAAGCTATCGCACCGTGCAAAGAATCAAGTGGCGTGGCTGGACCTTGCCAGAGGAGCAGAGCAGACTGCTAAACAACATAACCTAACCACAAAGCACTGCCTGGCACCACATCCCCCATGCCAAAGGCACATCCACCCTCCTGGAGAAGCTGGTGGCCTAGACTTACGTCCCCATAGAGCAGCAGCACACGCAAGACCAAGCATAGGAGAACATCACAAAGTAGATCCGTCCCCATGCCACTTCCCTGCCCCAGAGCAGCTTTCCTGCTGGAGTGCTTTTAAGTTGGAGCCTTCATATGCTACCAATGGTAGATATCCAAGTGTATTACCAAGGGGGTAAGCAACGTGGACCCCAGCAGATACCGGTGGGCAGCCAGGGCACAGCCCAACCTTCTCTTGCAACGGTAGATAAAATGCTTTAAGCAGTCACTGTTCCCATCCAGTAAGCTGTGCTCAGCAGTCATCTAAGTGAAGCCAATTTACTTTACAGACAGGCAGCTCCCAGCTTAACCTGGATCAGCTCTGGGCACTTAGAATAACAGACAGCTATGGGGAGGATCTCAGAAACACATTTCTTAAGCGACGCTGAGAATACAGCTGAAGCTGCAGAGAAGACACTCATCCAGTGGCCATCAGAGATGGAGGTGGGACAGAGCCATAGCCTTGTCCTCTTAGACAACTTCACTTTTCAGTGCATCCCGTAGAGATTTCACCATGCAAGAAAGCGTACGCATTACATAAGCACTAATTATATAGTGCAAATGACTCCCACTTCAGATTTAAGGAGAACCTTAATGCATTATTCATTACTTCAGCGTTTACTCTTTGCTGTTTGGATCATGGCTCCTATTTTTTTAAACAGCCTTCCTGCTTATTTTTATCTTAAGTTCCGGAAAAAATATTTCCTAGCCATATTTTTCACTATAATTTGGGGATGTAAAGGCAGGTTAGCAGATTTGTGCAGGTGGTGGAAGTAGGGCTCATCAAACAGAAGCCTAAAGCATTTTCAGCAATACTCAAAAATGGGGCACATAGAATTGAAAACCTGTAACTGCTGGGAGAAGTGGAGCTAACCTTCAAACTCCTTGGAAGATCTAGCCACCAGCAGTTGTTACTTTGCAGCATAAGTCCAGCAGAACCAAATTTAACTGGGCAAGTTTTGCTGACATTCAGCACACAGATGACCAGTGCTGGGTTAGAAGCGCAAGAAAGCACTAGGAAACATCATGGTTTTCCTAAGGCACACAGCAGAAGTTTAAGGCTGCCTCTTTCTCAAAGTGTGTCAAATAAATCCCCAAACGCTGAACAGCTACAGCTTAGTCTTAAAAGGTCATGCACTATTTAAAAGTAAAAAAAAATAAAAAAAAAATTAAATATTAAAACCCAAAGCAGAGCACTGGAGGAATCGCACAGGCTGTGAGGACCGCAGTGGGCGTTTTGCTAAACACGTGATTCTTGTCATCTCCTTTGCCCCGCTCATGCTGCATATGACCAGTGCTTCAGGTGCTTTGCCGCTGAGTGGATGCAAGCTGCTGTGAACTCCAGGCAGAGAGGATTTGCTGAACTGAAGTAACCCTGCCGGCAAGGATCCAGCCAGACATCTTCAGGGTTACTAGGATTCATGCTTAAATAAGAGAAACGCTGTCTCTCTAATAAAAATAAAAACTGCCAAAGGCAGATGTCTCAGCGTTCAGTCGGATATTACGTGGTCGGGATTGCATTGCCACAGGATTTAATAAGGGGAAGTTCTCTTATCTCCCTTGGTTAGGCAGAAAATATTTATATATCAAGAACAGAAAAATACAAAATACATATTTTCAGCTTTAAAGAGAAATGAGAAAAATAGCTGCGACCATGCAATCTTCATACTAGCTATTCCTCTTACTAAGAGAGGAAAATAAAGTGCCTGACATTATGCAAGTCTTGACAGTGTGAGAAAGGTTAATAGAGTTTACTGGACTTCTAATAGGGATAATTACGGCACTTCTGCACAGCCCATATGCAACAAAAAGGTGATTACATTTGTTTTTTTATTCCTCCATGACTAAATTCAAGGCTTTCTACCTCCAAACTCATTTTCATTGATGAGCCCATTACCAGTTCTCCTTGCCATTTACTTTGACAAAACGAAGCATTTTTGTGCAGCCAGGCAACATAGATGAGGCTACTGAAGCTTCACGACTGGGCAACACAATCTCCAATGGGATTGCTTTTGTTTTAAAACGTCAGCGGCAGGGACATCCAATGAGGAGGAACACCTTGGTGTTTCACCCTGGGGTATCCCCAGAGCAGCATTTTGGGGGGTGCCACTCCCCCCACCAGGCCGGCTTCTCCTCAAGCATGATGCTAACAAGACATGGGACGTGGTGGTTGCAGCAATGGCCTGACATAGACTAAGTGGAACCCAAAACATCATGAGAAGAGAAGGAAGAAGAAGATGGCAGGCCCAAGAGGATGATCCTTGGAGAATATGGCAGCAACTGTGTCATACAGCAGACCTGGTTGTAGCCCCCCTTGGGTGTTCACAGATTTTTCACTAGTTTAAACAATCTAAAAATTATTCAAGTGACAGTTGCTATGGCCTATACATGAAATATATAAAAAATCATCCCCTCCCCAAAGCCTCAAACCTCAAACATAGGAAAAGACCAGCCAAGTAGCAGAGCCTGCAGAAAAAAAAATATATAAGGCAAAAATGCCAGCATTCGTGAGCACTTCACTGAAAGAAAATGCCAAGGGCAAGACTGCAATTTGGCATCTTGCTCTGAATGAGGTCACCATGAAGCAGCACCATCCTCTGGGAAATAAGCTCAAGAAAAGAGCACAGAGTGACACAGGAGGCGGAGGACAGGAGGACAGGGGTCCACTTTGGGAAGGAAGGCCATAAAGAGAAAAGGCAGTTAACATCCCCTCCTCTTTTCAGGAGCAAGAGGAAGAGATAAACAACACATCACATGTAACAGGCTCAAGATGCAATCACACCAAGAACAGCTTTTCCAGAAAAGCAGAGTGTAAGAAAGAAGTAGAAAGGAGAATTTCAAACTTTCCTTCTGCTCTTCAGAGAAGAGCAAGAACAGGTCAAGCACAAACTTTACTCTTAAGACTGAAGCACAATATAACAGTTGGGACAGACAGATAGAGCGCTATGTGGAAAGTAGGATGACTGATGACTGGAGCACAGCCTCCATGCAGGTGTTTCTTCTCTGCAGAGGGCTAAGAGTCACAGTCCTCTGTCCTCACGGTCCCAAACAATAGGAGGGAGAATCAGAGAATGACTTGAGTTGGAAGGGACCAGAAAGCCCACCCAGTTCCAACCCTCTGCTGTAGGCAGAGCTGCCTCCCACCGGATCAGGCTGCCCAGGGCCCCATCCAACCTGGCCTTGCACATCTCCAGGGACGGGGCACCCACAGCTCCTCTGAGTAGCCCATGCCACTGCCACACCACCCTCTGAGTAAAGAATTTCTTCTTTATATCTAATCTAAACCTACCCTCTTTTAGTTTGAAGCCCCTTGTCCTACCTCCTGCCCTCCCTTCAGCTGAAGTCTGGCCAACCACGCAGGCCAAACATGCCAACAGCTATCAGCAAGTTGCACGCCTCCTGTCTACACAAAGACACCCGTGCTATTCGGTACCAGGTACTGCCACAGGATTATGAAAGACTAAGACAACTCAGGTCTGTTCCAGCCTTTTAAGTAGCAGTTATTCAGGTGTGTACATAGCTCCAGTGGAATTCTGCTTGGTCATAAAAAGCACTCAGACAAATCTATGTTGCCCTGCAGTCTCTTGCAATGAGTAAGCAGGGGTGACGGCACCAACGCAACACATCACGCAATGGGAGTTTGGTAACAACACGAGGTGAGCCAATACTCAGTTGGGATCAACAATCCAGCAGGAAAATGCTGCTGTAAAGAGTTAGTCAACATTGCCACCCTGCCAGCTCTGTGCTGAAGAAATCTCTCACATGGTGTGCAAACCACCTGATTTCCTACGTGAGCAGAGTTGGGTGTTGGGCTTTTTCTTTCCTCCCTGCCCACCCCCATGCCAACACGCAACAATGTTCTGAAAGGCTCTTTCAAGAAGGGAAACGCCCATCACATGGGCAGGATGTGAACTGTGGGCAAACTGGAGGAGGTGCAGCTGAGGCAGAACACAAGACATAGCCCACAGCAGGCATCTCTGCATTCAACTCACTGGATATGGGATCTGGCTGGGAAACATCCTGCCCTCTCTGTTTCAGCCTGCTTTGAGCAGACAACAGCTTTTTCTCTTTCACCAGGCAGTGCTGCAAGGGAGGAATGCGAGGTTTCAGGTTATGGCTCACAACAGACCGAACAGTTGGTACACGTAGCTCCAAGTTATTAATCCCCTTGCTTTTAGGGGCTATCTTCATAGCTTATGAACTTTCAGCACTGGCAATGCCCAGCCTTGCAAAAGTGATGGCACACAGATGTAGAAATCAATTTAGGGATCCCAGCGTAGCTGACTGGTATCTATGGGTAAAGCTTATCCCAGGTTCTAGTAAATAGGAAGAGACATCCTGAATTAAAAAAAATCAAACTACTGAGCTCCTCTATCACACCTCAGACCACAGCTTTAATTCCACCCCAGCCTCCTCTCTCCTCAGATCAATTCCTTTAGCTCTCCACATGCCCGCAGCTAATAAATCACAACAGAAAGGGAATGAGAGGGAACAGAGGCACAGCGCTGCGTACTGGAAGAAGTTCTAACTCCACCTAAGCTCCTTACCTGCTTGAAGACAGGAAAAACGGAAATAACCATACGTGGGATAAATTCCTCTTTCATCATTTATTTGCTTTGTCTCTTTGGGTGAATGCTTCAAGAACTGTGTAAGACCTTCTGGAGCAGCACTTTTCACATCTGCCCGGTGGGCTGGCCTGGAGGCCACTTGAGATCAATAATACAACTACCTGAGTATAATGAGATTATAAATAACATAACCCAAGCTTCCAAAGTTAAATCTCTGCACCAAAAGATGCCCTTGTACAGTCACGTGCATACGCATTTTCTATTTCAGCAACCTGCTATTCTTCATTGAACTAAGGTTTGGGAAGAAAAAAGGCTAGTTCAGTAGAAAGCCCTATTCTCCCTGCTCTATTAACCTGCTTTTATTTCCCTTGGCTATACGCACACAAAAAGAAATAGCAAACCAGCAGCAAATCCCCTGAGTGACTGCAAGCAGTGGCAAGAAGGAAGCATCCGTTCCTCACGCTGGAAAGCAGAAGGCCCGCAGTGCCAAAAGTTTCTGCTTCTTGATGGCAGGCCAGCAAGCAGACACGCTGAGCCCTGCTCAGAGACGGCCCTGATAGCTCAGCATCACTGTGGGTGCAACCATTCATACCACCATCACGCCATGCCACTGCCCTCTGCCTTGGCTCCTCGCTCCTTCGGGGTTACGCTATTCCCATGAACTGCTGCTTGTGTTTCTGCACAGAAAGCAAACAAGAGAACATGCTATCCTCCATACACACCATACCCTGCAAGGAGGAGGGGATTAGGAGCAAACAATGTCAGAGTGTCTTCGGCGAGCTGGAAACGGTCCCAGCGTCAGACTTCACAATGACACACAGGAAGAAGTTCTGAAAGCTTCCCAGTCAAAGAGTAGCCCTGCGTGCCAGGCTCAGGGGTGTCTGGACATAAGAATGGCCTTTAAAGCATAAGGACGCAAGGGTACTGCACACAGACAGCCCCTGTGAATGCAGAGAATTAGCAGCCTGAACTCAGCTCTGCTTTTTTTTCCCCCCCTTCTCCTCTGGCATTCAGTGCTAATTGTGCAGTCCAGCTTCTTAACCTTATTTAGGTCAGAATCTTCAATACAAAATAGCCTTAGAAACATTCATCTTCTGTGGGGATGGGAAAGCCTGCTTGGCCAGAAGCAGAGCTCGCCAGGTATTACAAGCAAAGCCCAATCGTACTTTAGAAATTGAGGATGGCAAGATACAGTGCTTAACAAATGGGGCAGGGCCAATGATGCAAAATTATGCCTCATGCAGCTTTGTATGTGCTTTCCACATTTCGTGGGTAAAGTAGCCCTTAGCAAACTATGTGCACAATGTGCACCAGAGTGGTGAGGATGCCTACAAGATGTTCCCTGGAGTTGCATCCTGATATCCTGCCAGTAACACCGTGCCTTCCTCCACCTTGTCATGCTGCAGACTGCTTTCTTCTCCAGCCTGAACAGGTGATAACACAGTGGTGAAGTGGCAAGGGAGGTAACACAGGCACTCCTCATGAGCAGAGGTGAGAGCATGACACTGAGAGCCCTGGTAACTGTTTTACCAGATTCAGTACTGGGCTTAAAGCAACGCAAACACATCTCTGGTGGTTTTTCTCAGTGGTACTTACACACCTGCAGGACTACAGAGTACATGAAGTGGAAATTATAACTGTTTTACAACAACACCATTCCCATCTCTTCATTAGTCTGAGAATAAACTCATCGCTGCTCCGCAGAAAGCACTTCAGGTTATTTGAAGATGTGTGATTTGTGCCAGTTTTGTTACCATGACTTCCTCCTGAAGTTGTGCCATAAAACCAACTTGTAAAAACAATCAAGCTCATAATTTAATATCTACAGGCAATAACACAGTACTACAATACTGAGATTGCCACGCATCACATTCCTAAGGCAAAGCAACAGTATGGAAAGCAGGATGAAAAAACAGCACAGCAAGGAGACAGGCAGAAGCATTTGATGGGCTGCAGCAGACAGGAGGATGGAAGGAGGGAATCAGCGAGCTGCAGAAAGATGTGTCAATAGGCAGCATTTGTCAGGTTCAATTTGTTTCCCTGCTGGAATTCAGGTGGCACTGAGATGAAGAGAAGTTCAATAATTCTCCTTTAGCACCCAATTACTTCGGCAGTGTGAGAAAAGTGCCACCGCTGGCTGGACAGTGCTTGCTGCAGCTGCCAGCCACCTCCATTCCTCATCCCTGCTCCTCACTGAGACAAGCACAGCAGCCCACAGCCTGCACAGGAGGAGTTGCATGTGCTTTCTACATGCTATTTGCTGGCTTTGCTCACATTGACCAGTCCCAGTGACTTCTAGCAGTCCTATGTTACCACTATTTCCACGTTCCAGATCAAAGTATTGCCTATTTCACAAGAGACAGCGCTCTGGGATTTGGCAGCATTTTCAGAAGCAATTCAGTTTTGAGGAGCAGACCTGGGAGGTGCAACTTGAGCCAAACACCAGCAGAAATAAAAACAGAAGCGACAGCCTCGGTGCTATCTCAAGATGCTGAACTGAAGCTAGCGCAAGACCTTTGCTCCCAGACAACATTATATTGCCCCGTAGTAAATAAATATATGCACAAAGTTTATGGACAACAGTTGATTAATATTAGGATACAATTACTCTGTTTCACAGGGTACAAAATCACAGAAACAGGAAAAAAATCCAAAACATATAAGTAAGAACAGGAAAAATGACAGTACAGACAGCTGGCAAGACTCCAGAAGAAAAGTTGTTTTCAGGCTATCAATTGACATTCCTGACAAAACACACACACACACACACACACCAATTAGGATGGTACTCCTTAGCTGCTCTGCCCCTAGGTTCCAAACAATCCCTTAAAATGCACTATTAAGTGCATCTAAAACTAAGCTACAAGGAGTTTCGTGCGGACAGCTCACACTGAATCCTGCAAATACCAAGGCCAAACTAAGTCATATACACACCATGAAGACAAATGACTCCACATTGACAGAGCTGAGATTCCTTCAGTACTTTCTATTTTTAAGAGACATGCTTAAGCATTGTGTGTTGGAGAGTTACGGAACAGGAAGAATCGTTCTGATATCAGTTCATCAGTCTTTCCTCCCGGAGCTGATATCTCTGGGCACTATCTTTAAGGCAGTAGGATGCAGATGGGGCAGCAATTGTAAGTGTCACTGAGGCACAGCAGAAACAGAAAGACTCAAATGAAAGCTCAGGAAAAAGAAATCTGGCTGTTAAGCTCCTAATGTACTTCCTAATTCCTTTTAAACAACCACTCTTGAGAGTTAAAAGTTAACAAGGCCTTTTTCTTAGAAGCCTTAAGCCCATCTGAGGAACAGAAATCAAAAACATAAGGACTTTCTTCCCCTGAAGCACTGGTCCAGGAGCCTCCTCTGTTTCCTTCTCCAGAATAAAAGGCAAGGCCGCAATTTTCAATCAGGTTTTGCCTGAAACTTGAACCATCTTAAAAGGTTCCAATTTTCAACCTGCCTGGGGAGAGGCTTCAGCAGAGGAGACAGAAATACTGCAGCGTATCTTGGAACAGAAAGTAGATTAGCGTGATTTGGGGGAAATACCACAGATGATCAAAGGAAACTGAAAGTCCTTGGCCTCATACACGGGTGGGTAATATCGCAATTCAGGCCTAATGGCTTGAGAGCAAAGGCTCAATCAAAATGCAATTGGGCTAGCTGGAAGCACTCAAGGTGTGGCAAGGCAATTTAAGAGGCAGGCAAAGCCAGTGAGATGACTTTAGTTCAGTAGGACAGGAGAGAGGGTGAGGAAGGAGGCACATTCAGGTTAAAAGAGCAAGTCTGAAGGTCAGTCAGAGATAGAGGCAATTTCCTTTCAACTTACAGAAACTTAGTGAACAGAGTACCATCTATCTTTTTATTTTCACTTGTATTTTGCCCAGTTTGGGTGCACGGATGTGCAATTTAGAGCTCAAAAAATGCAGCTGAATTTCAAATAAACAAACAAAAAGGCTGCCCAGGGAAGTGGTGGAGTCACCATCCCTGGAAGCGTTCAAGAAACGTGTAGACGTAGCACTGAGGGACATGGTTAGCGGGCATGGTGGGGACGGGCTGACAGGTGGACTTGGTGATATTAGTGGTCTTTTCCAATCTTAATGATTCTATGATTCTATGAAAAGTCAAAAATGAGACGGGTCTGCAAACTCCTTGCAGCAGAAGGTGAAGCGAGCCAACCCACAGCAAAGTGCAAGTGTTTAAAAAAAGAAAAGGGAACATCACATGCTTAGATGGGGCTTTTGCCTGAGCGTTTCAACCTTCATCTACAGGTGTTTTTTCCAGCATTTTTACAGTCAAGTGCTCAGTGTGGATGTTGTCCAAATATCTATTAAATCCATGGGCTGCTGACAGACGACTGCTTGGTCCCAGAACTTCTATCCTGTCCCTTAGTCACAATTTCCGTTCCTTTCCTGTGCTAATACTTTCCACCAGAGAAATTAGAAGTGATTAAAACACGCAATTGAGGTTATTTTTTTGGTAGCCAGAGAGTAAACTCAGAGGGATCTCTTGATAAAAGATATGTTGGAAACAAGGCCAAGCTGCTTGCCAGTAGCACCAACTCATTCATCCTCCCCAGAACTCACATCTTAATCCAACCCCAAGTTTCCACTAGCTGGATTCAGGTCCCTCTGTACAGCCCTGGCACTTGGTGCTTACGTTCAAACCTCACTCATCCTGTTCTGCTGCAGAAAGTGAAGGTGTGATGCCATCCTGCTTGTTGCTCAACACCCTGCTTGCCTTGGGGAGGCCAGTGCAGAGGACAGCTGGCAGTATGCAGTTTGGGCTGCATTGATCATGAACTGGGAATTTAAACACAGAGAGAGATAAGGTAAGGAGTAGGACAAAGGAACAGCAGGAGAACATGTGAGACAGATAGCAAAAACTGCACTGCTGTTGCTGCCAAAAGCATAGGGTAATTCAGGCTGGCCTGTGTAAAGGTTGCAGAAGAGGAATAAGGCAGTCACTTTACGTGCCGTGATCAGTAGGTTCAGCAGCAAAGCCACAGAACTTCCTTTTAGTGCATAAAAGCAACAAATTCAAACATTTTACAGCTAATTTTTCAGTATCAAACTAGAATGAATTCTGGCATAGCATTCTGCAGTTCAGTGACATTAAGCTAGAGGTGAACTTGGTCTTATTTGCTTAAAGAGAATATATACGGAGACCAGAACAGGAGTTAAACATCTGCTGTGCATCCAACAGCAGACCACCGCCAGGTCAGCAGAAAGCTGGCTAGCAGACACCAGCCAAACCCCAGAGAGGTCACTGACCGCCAGTCACCGTGAGCAATGCTGCAGAAACATCATTGGAGCAGGACAGCACGCTCTTTCTGTGACCGCAAGCACATGCTGAATGGACCAACGAGGGAGAAGTGGGGAAAAACGGAGCTATAAATAAAAAGGAGTCAAAGGAGAACTTCTGAAACAAAAGCGACAGGCTCTTAATCCTGTATCCAGGAGAGGTTTGTGCTTTTTCGCCTTTGTTAAGCAAAGGAAGGGCATATCATTTTTGCATGACTAACAGCATACTGGGAGTGCAAGGGATTCAGGGCAGGAAGCCTGCCATCACAGCACAAAACAAAATCCTTGCTGATTAATTAGCTATTCAATAAACCATTACAAACCAGCTCAGCTGTTGGACAGCTGCTTCAGCTAAATTTGTACGGTAGCTCGACAACTTCACCTGAAACACTTTGAAGAAAGGAAAAAGGCAGGAAGAAAATTTTCCAATTCCTTCTCTTCCCCTTAAATCTAAGGCAAGAACTGTATCCAGGAATAGCACTATCTGGCAGGACTTGTCCCCAGACGAGCAGAAGGGCATTACTGCACCATGTGCCAGACTCACCACCCCAGACACAGAGCCAGGACAGACAGACAGCCTACGTGGTACAAGGTGCCCTCACACGCTAAACATGCCTATGCTATGTACAGCAGCACTAGACAGAGGAACCCAAACCTGTTCCAGGCAAGCCGGCTGGATGCTGCAGACACCCCAGCTGCCTCACCAGCCAGCTCCTAGGGAGAGCCGTGAGTGGAAACAAGGTCAATTAGCTCAGCTGGAGCACAGGAATAGCTCACAGTGATCCTTGCTCGGATGCTCACCTGAATTATTCAGAATAGAGCTGGGTGTCCCTGCACAACCGTGATATTTCATGCAGATGGTCAGTGCAACAGACTATAGAATCACAGAACGGTTTGGGTTGGAAGGGACCATTAAGATCACCTAGTTCCAACCCCCCTGCTATAAGCAGGGACATCTCCCACTAGACCATATTGCTTAAAGCCCCATCCAGCCTGGCCTTGAATGCTTCCAGGGAGGGGGTATCCACAGTCTCGCTGGGCAACCTGTTCCAGCGTCTCACCGCCCTCACAGTAAAGAATTTCCACCCCCCACCTAAATCTACCTTCTTCCAGTTTAAAACAATTTCTCCTCATCCTGTTGCTATCTGCCCTTATAAAATGTGCCTCCCCAGCTTTCCTGTAGGCCCCCTTCAGGTACTGGAAGGCCGCTATAAGGTCTTCCTGGAGCCTCCTCTTCTCCAGGCTGAACAGCCCCAGCTCTCTCAGCCTATTCTCATAGGGGAGGTGCTCCAACCCTCTGATCATCTCCATGGCCCTCCTCTGGACCCGCTCCAACAACTGCATGTCCTTTTTGTGTTGAGGGGCCCCAGAACTGGACACAGTAATCTAGGTGAGGTCTCACAAGAGTAGATCAGAGGGGCAGAATCACCCCCTTCAACCTGCTGGTCACACTTCTCTTGACGCAACCAAGCACACAATTGACCTCCTGGGCTGCAAGCACACACTGCCAGCTCATACTGAATCTTTCATCAACCTACACCTCCAAATCCTTCTCCTCAGGGCTGGTCTTAGTCATTTTCCACCCAACCTGTATGTGTGCTTGGGATTGTCCTAACCTAGTTGTAGGACCTTGCATTTGGCCTTGTTGAACTTCATGAGGTTGGCATGGGCCCACCTCTCAAGCCTGTCCAGGTTCCCTCTGGGAAGCATCCCTTCTCTCTAGTGTGTCAACTGCACCACTCACCTTGGTGTCATCTGCAAACTTGCTAAGGGTGCACTCGATCCCACTGTCCACGTCATCTACAAAGATGTTAAACAACACCGGTCCCAACATCCCTGAAGAATGCCACTCATCAATGGTCTCCACTTGGACACTGAACCATTGACCACAACTATCTGAGTGTGAGCATCCAGCCAATTCCTCATCCAGTGAGTGGTCCATCCATCAAATCCACTTTTCTCCAATTTGGATACCAACATGTCACATGGGACAGCATCAAATGCTTTGCAGAAGTCCAGGTAGATGATATCAATTGCTCTTCCTTTATCTACTGATGCTGTAACTCTATCATAAAAGGCTACCAAATTTGTCAGGCATGACTTGCCCTTGGTGAAGCCGTGTTGCTTACCACCAATCACCACATCTTTATTTTCCATGTGCCAACAAGCCCTGCAGCACGGTCCGTGCAGAAGCACAATACTTGAGTAGGGAGAAAATAATAGCGATACTAATACACTGTGGACTATCTGCTAGATTCAACCCACTGCAAATGGAGTGTGTTCAATAACCAGAGCATTTCACCATTAGCATCTATAACAATATATTCTCAAACGTATTTTTCCATATTAATTAACTTTTCTTGTTATTACTTACGCACTGTTCAGCTTCTGGAACAACTGCCCACACACGGGGCGCAGTCAATGCAATCACTTTTTTCCAGTAATCTCTTCATTACCAGCCTCTACTGATATTATTTCCACCAATAGTGGAAATAATAGTGCAGGGAAGTCTTGCTCCTGCCCTTAAAACCTCCCCACTGTGAGGATGGAAATGAGGTCAGTAGCGCTCATTCACCTGGCTACTCCATAACACTTGTTATGTCTGAAAGCAACACCGCCCTGGAGCAAGGAGTGGATGTGCTGCCCAGCAGAGAGGTGGAAGCAGAGGGCAAGCCCTGGGCAAGGGGAAGCCATCCCCACCTTAGGGGGGCTTAGGAGCTCTCACCTGCACCTTGCTGCAGCCACCAAGCACTCGGATGCTCTGTCAACACCAGCGTCATCCTGCAATGGATTAGTGCTTGAATCCCAGCTGGCACCAACCCCTCTTGTGAAAAAAAATAAAAAACTAAAGAATCTGAAAACAAAGAAGCTACTGTGTTCCTATTTTTAACCATCATTATTAATGCTGTGCCACAGTTCTTGTCTCCATCACCCTACTACACAAAGGCACTGAGAAATGACTGTAGCCCGTAGTAATTATTTCACGGTGATGCTGTTCCTTAGTATGTCAGCTTACACCTGCACTGCTACCAAGAACAATAACACTTAAAAATAACTAATAGACATGCTATAATCTGTGTCGTATCAACTTCTCCCTGCTCATCTTGGCTGGGCCTGGAGATCATTGTTTGGGCAGGGCTCCCAGCAACTCTAGGCAGTACTAATTGCAGGCTAGAGCTGCAGGCCCTCCTCACATTGCAACAAGAGAACTGAGCTCTGGCAGCAGGAAGAGTGCAGCTGAAGCCCTAGAACCAGCCTCCTCAGAAC
>PPHD01009404.1:0-20702 GCA_002909625.1 Bambusicola thoracicus
AGTAATAAGGTCTCCCCTCAGCCTCCTCTTCCCCAGACTAAACAGCCCCAGCTCCCTCAGCTGCTCTTCATGGGGATGATTTTCCAAGCCCTTCACTAGCCTCGTTGCCCTTCTCTGGACCTGCTCCAGCCCCTCCATGTCCTTCTTGTACTGAGGTGCCCAAATCTGAACACAGTACTCGAGGTGAGGCCTCACCAATGCCAAGTACAATACAGAACATCATCTCACATCATCTCACTTTCTCCTGAGAACTTCATCCCTTGCATATGACCACATCTGTGGATTTCCTGCCTGCAGGCATCTGGGCTGTAGTCACTGGACAGGAGCTGAATCTGATAGACCTTGGGGCTGAGGCCCCCTGTCCATGGATCCCATAGGGCCTGGCTGCTTCAGGCCCTGACCTGAGGCCTAGGCTGGGCAGAGTTTCCCCTGTGCACACACATTATGAAGATACCACAAACAGCTTTCATGTACACAGGAACAACACAGATGATCTGATCCTGTTACTCAACAGATGACTGCGCTTAAAGTTTGCTAGCAGCCCAGACTCCTGCCGGCACAAATCTGCAGTACAGAGAGCATCCCCAGACAAGAAAATAGTTATGAATGCTGTTTAAAAAGACAGGACGGAGAACAGCTTAGCCAGACCAGCAGCTTATTTAGACGTAGCTGGCTCTTTTACTCACCCTTCCTCTTGTTCACGTGCTTGTTCCTTCTACATCCATCCTGGTCTCTCCTCAGATTCCCTGAACCATCCTATAGTGTCACACTCTTCCATGATTCCCTTCAACAACCCCACATTCCCCCACCCCCTTCAGATATCCCAAAATAAGATTATTCTTTCCCATGAGACCCACTGTAAGCTTGTTCCCCACCACTGCCTATCACTTACAAAGCCCTGATTGAACCTCCTCTGGATTTTCCGTTGTTCCTCCAGTGGCCCCTCCTCCAGTGATCTCAGCTCTCCAGTCTCTGGGATTACTTCACTTATCTCCTCTTCCTTAGGGTTTGTATATCTGGGTGTGGTTTACTACTTCTCATCTCTCTTACCCTTGTCTTTCATGCTGAGTAGCCATTAATCAGATATCTCCACAAAAAAGATGTCCTTACTTGTCAGCTTTCTACACAACCTAAACCTCTCCCAAATCTTTTATCTTTCACAGACCCTTTCGTTCCACATATCCTTACACAGACACATGAACACTGACTTTAGGCACACCTCTGATTTTCCTCCGTAGTCAAAGGTGACAGGGAAATTTCAGTGAAAAACGCACTTGCCTCAATATTGAATCAAATCCTCGGAGCAACTCACTATTTTTCTGGTCTTGAGAGGGAATTTTAAGACTGTTCTAACCTGAGGACTGATCACATCCTATATTTGCTAATAAATTGGATTATTTACTGAATATGGGAAAACTAAATAAATAAAATAAAATTTTAAGTCTTTCTAAGTCTTCTGGAGCTTCCCAAAGTAACATTTTATAAATGATTTAACATAACAGGATTTAGTCACAGAAGTTTACCAGATGGCAAAATGCTGAACAGATATCTTCCCTGTTTGGTGTTTGTAGTGTCGGTCACTAAAGCCTGGCAGCTGGAAATTTCACAGCCCATTAATGCCGTTGATCCAGAATGCTTTTACTCTTCTGTACATGCTCAAACAGTTTTTTCTTCCATATTTTTTGTTACTCCACTTTTCAATATGCATATCTCAAGCAGTCTTTCTCCTTTTTGACTCACGTTGCAGCACAAGCCTAGCAAGAGTTGGAAGCCAGTAGATTCAGACCAGGAAAACAGCCACCTCTGAGTGCTGAGCAGGTTTTGTGGCAGTGGGAAATAGCATTCCCTCCACATTCTGAAACAAACATTGACTCCAAACCCAGTGATGCTTATGGTGCATCCCTGCTTACAGACTCAACAAAGAAGAAACAAATCCTGAGCATTCAGATGCTGACATTTTCTTGATGACTCTGTCATCTTGCAGTCATGCAGTTCTTTCAGTCGTGAAATCTTATTTTAGTAAGGCTCAACTTACAAATATGGAGAAATAAGATTCTGCTTTGTACTTCTGCATCCAGAGATTGACACCTGTCAAGCAGGAGCAAGGGCTGAAGTTAAGACAGTCATTGAGGAGAGTGAAATTCTAGCATGAAGAACAGGATCACAGCAACATGCAGTTGCCCACCACCAGAGGAAAGAGCAACTCATGGTCTTTTTAACTGCAACTCCTCTTTGTTCCCAGGGAGCTCAGCTGCAGGCTGCCTGGGCTGACAAGGAAGGGATGATGGACACTCAAGTAAAGAAAGCACGACAGCCATCCGCTGCCTCTAAACCAGCTCTGCCAAGGGCCTCAGAAAGATCCTCAGGACAACTGACAGCATAGACCAGTGCTCAAAACATCTTTACATTTGATTATACCTGCTTGTTCATGAATGAAAAGCTAAAGGTCACCTAAGTCAGATCCGGTTTAAGTCTCATGAAGTAACACTGCCAACTACCTGCATTTCTTTGACTAGGACATTGACGCTACCTCACACTGCTTCTTGTGTTGGCACGTAGCTCCTTTGGCAGCTGGAATGGGGGAAAAAACATCAAGTTCAAACCCCTGGCCATGGGCAGGGCTGCCCCCCACCAGCTCAAGCTGCCAGGGCCCCATCCAACCCAAGCACCTCCAGCGATGGGGCACCCACAGCTTCTCTGGGCAGCAGTGCCTGTGCCTCACGACCCTCTGAGTGATAACTTTCCCCCTAACACATAATCTAAATCTCTCCTCTTTTAGTATAAACCATTCCCGTTTGTCCTATCACTACCAGACCATATAATTCTGTCTCTCTCTTGATTATAAGCTCCATTTAAGTACTGAATGATAGATGACCCTGAGGCAGCAGTCTGGCCTGGCTTCCTGGAGAGAAAGCTCCAGGCATACATAAATACATGAGTGTCAAGGCTACTCATGGAACAGCCTCCAAGTTACTCATAGCGAGATGCCAAAGGGCTTAGACTCAGAGAGCATCTGTGAAGGATCTACCTGTACCTGGTGCCTTCATAATGGAATGGCATCTATAGTTACACAAACAGCACACAGAAGACCAGTGACCAACATTCTGTAATACTTAAAAAAAGCTTCTCTTGACAAGGAACAAATTGCACATATGCCAAGATCATCTTCTAGTGCATGCTGTGTACACACAATGTATTCACACTCATCAGCAAAGACGAATGACTGAGATACTGGTCCTGAAGTGAACACTGTGCTGTGACAGGGACTGGTGGTCACGGGTGCTCAGACATAGGTGCCTCTTAAAAGACCTTCCATTGCTTTCAAAGGTTTACGCGGTGTAAATATGGCAGAAGAAATCATTAATCACAGGGAAGTACTGTTTTTAGGCAGGTTGTACAATATTGTAAAGCATCCTAGAAGTTGTTCAGAGTACCCTAGAAATCCAATCTTGAATATATCTCATAGAATAAGTCTGAAGAGTGACTATAATATAATTTCCCCTTTTATTTGCTGCAGATCAAACAACTGCTCACGCTAATAACTTAATTTGTTTTCCAATTAAAATAATTAGGAGAATGTATGCTCCCCTTGAAAGCAAGCTGTACGGGAGTGGTTGCTTAATGCATTAACACCAGCACTCACCATCTTAGCTGCTCGCATTAGGAGAAAAGCAGTGCAAGGTCTTTCCAAGGAACACAGTCCCGTGTCATTCTGTGTGCAATGGCTTTGTACAACAGAAGAGGAGTGCACAGGGAAAACTTTACTCCGTTTCCATACATTTTACTGCTTTTCCTACTCCTCAGCTTGATCAATTTTTTCAAGTCAAATTAACTTATAAAGATTTTGAAAATAGATTTGAAAACTGAAAATCCTTTATCCCTCACTTTTCATGCTCCATAATGCAGAGACAAATTCTAATTGATCAGTCAGAGATCTTTCCCTGCGATAATTCTTTTGTACAAGTCTTACATACTGGAAGTAATTCACAGTGCATTCATTGCCTCTTTCCCTGCCACGGTGAGGTCAAGTTTCAAACCAGCACTGGTGGGTTATATGGCAGTGGATAGTTGGGGTGTTTTGCTCACAGGGATACAGTTCTTCCTAACTCTTTGCTGGAAATATGCAAATGTCTTGAAAGAAGACAGTCCTTGCTTTCTGTCCTTCCAAAAGTAGGGAGAGAGAGCGTGTGATCATTAAGGTTATGCCAATTTTGTTCGCATCTAGGTAAATGTTAGCCTTTTAAAATCCAGCACAAAGAACCCCATGAACAGTCTTTGGCAGAGGCAGGCTCTCAGGTGAATAGGGGGCTGTGGGAAAGCAGACAGTGACATAGAACCATAGAACTGTATGAGTTGGAAGGGACCCTTAAAGGCCATCTGGTCCAATTCCTGCAATGAATCATAGAATCATTCAAGTTAGAAGGGACCTTTAAAGATTGTCTAGTCCAGCTCCCCAGCAATGAACAGGGACACCCACAGCTCCATCAGGTGCTCAGAGCCCTGCCCAGCCTGATCTTCGGTGTCTCCAGGGATGGGGCATCCAGCACCTCTCTGGGCAACCTGTGTCACTGCCTCACCACCTTTACTGTAAAAAACTTCGTCCTTATGTCCAATCTAAATCTCCACTCTTTCAGTTTGAATCCTTTTCCCCTTATCCCGGCACCACAGACCCTGCTCAAGAGTCTGTCCCCTTCTTTCTTGCAGCCCCTTCTTTCTGTCCCCCCCTTTCTTACAGTTGTTAAGCAGTACCTCACAGACGCGTTCATGCGGACAGCAGGAAGTTTGAAAACATCCTCCTGTGTTAACCACAAATGGATTTCAAGGAAAGTTTAATCTCTCATTTGTACTTTTAGTCTATTTTTGTTCTGGAATGAGGGGAAAGCTGGTTTCACCTTTCAGTTCTTATGTAACAGAGTAAATTTAGAAAAATGTTTACATTTCTTCCGACAGGCTTTGCTTTGACTGTGGCTACTATGAAAGTGCTGTATCAACAAGAGCTCAGAAGAAGATGGTTCATTTCTCTGATGTGCAAATGACAGCATTGCGTGCATACCCATAGTCTACCAGCACAATTCAGTGAGTTATAAGCCAAATAACAGCCCCTTGCAACTCACTGGGTTCTCCTTGTTTAATAACCGTGATGTTTTAAAACTACAAGCTTACATCAGATGAAAAAAGAACACCAACAGAAATTTCAAAGGGCCAAAGAGAAGGAAGGAGATGGAGGAAGCTGTGTGCCACAGGCAAGGTAAGTTCCCATACCTTTAAAGAAGGATGCAGAAGGCAGCAATAGCACAGCTTTGCCATAGAACTGTTTCTTGTTACATTTGCTTTGCTGTGGCTATTTGACCTCTAACAGACAGGAGCTTTAGCCACGCTTCAGCAAGTGACTTGTGAGTATCAGTCACCTTTAGAACTTTATTTCATAGTATGTGGCAGGTGAAACTTTCCCTACTGAATTTCAAAACCACCTGACAAGGAATACAGCAAGCTTTGTTCTCCTAAATTCTCTTTCTGAGGCACTTCTGCACATCGTTTTTGTTTTGATCTTGCTCTCTCAATGCATGTTGGTGCTATTTGACCTTTAAATGTCAAAATCCATTTGACTGGCATTAACTGTGAACTCTGCCGCCATACACCTCATGTGATCTACGTAAGAATCAAGAGATGCATTTCATCGTGCACAACTCGGTTCATGAATTCGTTTTATTATTCCTATCACCTCCCCACTCCCATGGAAATAAATTTTCAACTAGCTACTGCTATTTAAAGAAGAGAGGAGGGGGAATATACACAGGCGAGCTGACTGACAGAAGCCAGCTAACTCTTCCAGTGAAAGGTCTGAGCCTGCAAGCTGTTTCTTGTGGGTGGATCTCTTGCTTAGACTGAGAAGCCTGCAGAATTTAAATTGAAATAAGTTATAGCTCAGCTATAAGGCATAAACTCTTATTTTAAAGGCTCAAATGGAGAACCACTTAAAAAGTGAAGTCACTTTACAAGTTATTATTACCACTTTCCATTTGCTGCCATCACTTTTAACATAGAAATATTCTTTCTTTTAATGTTTTATGTTTGCCTCACATTGGGCAACAAGAACAGGCTTCTGTCACTGCATCTGTCTGGGTGAAACCTGAAATCTGTACTGAATATCTCATCTTTTTCCTTCCAAAGAGGTGAGCCGGTCAATAAGAGGAACTGAAAATAATCCCAGTGCAGCCAACAGTTTCATTCAGGCTCATCTCTCCAACCCAAAACTGTTTTGGCAGCGATTCGGTCTTGTTAGATGTTCCATACCCATTTCAGGTAAGACAGAGCAGCATATTTTGTTCACTTCTCATGTCAGTAAAAAAGGAAGATAAAGGGTCCCTTTCCTCTGACATTTGGATATCTGAACACAACAGATTCCAATGCCATTTATCCAAAATCATGCCCATTGCATGCTGAAGAAGATTGCAAGCACTTCCACATGTCGCTGTCCTTCTGACTGCAAAGGTGGACTGGCCTGCTCTACTCATTTCTGCCTACACAAAAGAGATCTAATCTTCAGGAAGGGAGAATGAAGAATACTGATCAACTTACCACTGTTTCTCTCACTCTGTGAAACCCATTTGGCCTATGCTGATAGAAATTCCTTTGACAATGAGATCAGGGCTCTGCTGTGCTGCAGAAACAGCCCATAGCCTAACAGCCCACAGGAATTCATTGTAAAAACTTGGGGACTGCATCCTGCTGGGTGACCAGACAGTAAAGTCAAATAGCCTCACTTCTTTGGTGTGCAAAATCTGTAGGCACACACAATTTCCACCGCTCATTCAATTTTCTTGTTTCATCCGCCTGATTTGGAAGGCACTGACTCATTTGCAGACGTTCACCAGTGATGCCTGTCACTTTGAGATGGAGACACCTCTAAGACATGACAGAGCTACAGTTCCTGCAACACCCACAGGAAACAGTTGTTATCCCACAGGCAAGTGAGAAATTGAGTCACCACCCCATCGTTATCTCCCACAGTCTAGTGTCCTAATTATAATAGCATTTCCTATTCATCAAAGTAAAACGAAGCCTTCAAGGTTGAGTGCCTCAGTGGTGCTGCCAAGCCTGGTTGCCATAACTGTCGTAATTACCAGCACCTAGGCCAGGCCAAAACCTACGGGGTGACTTCAAGGACATGGCAGCCCCAAGCAAGGGATGCTCAATGTTCACCCAGTGCCTTATCCTGAAGGAAACCAGGCTTGGCCTCTACCTAAGAACTTTCTGCCAAGCTTCCTCCTGCTTGTTCATTAGCACACATTGCTGTGTAGGTTTAAGAGCCTTCTTCCCAATCAAAGGAGCTAATTTGATTACTTAATGGTATTTAAAAGGCAAATTTAAAAGTAATCATCTATTTTTAGCTGAGCCATTTCTCCTTTCAAAAATGCTTTCCCCAGAGCTCAGGCCAGATGAATGGGATGATGCTCGGTGCTGTGCAGCCTTCCTGCAGCTTCCGCGGACGACTCATCATTGCAATATGAGGAAATCCTCAAATTATTAACCCAAGAATCCTCCTTTGGTTAGACAGCAACCACATGAGAATGACATTACGAGTACTGCAGATTTTTGTGGTTTTGCCATATATTAGCCTCAAGTTTTCTCACTCTGCGCAGCTCCCCTCCATGTGGGTCAGCATCCAGAATGCGCACTCCCACTGGGAATGCTGTTACCTCTGGTGGTAATAGCTGTAGGAAACACGACCTGTATTCCTAGTACTGAAAACATTGATTTCAGCACCTGAAATGGTGCCTTCCCCTGAAAATTCAGACAAAACCAGGACTTGTAAGTAGAATACAAATCATAAAAAGCCATTAATAATCTTTGGCATGAAGTATTTTTCATAGATTTTTTTCATATGTTTTTTAGAAGGGCAAAGTACATATTTTACAGCAATGAACACCAACATTTGGTACTGTGCTTCCTTTGGTTTCCAATAGCAAATATTCTCCTTACTACAGGAAAGTTGCAGTCCTAGACATGGCACATGCCCGTCAGGCTGACTTCGATTTCCTGCCTTTTCTAAGAGGAAAATCAAGTAGTTTCTCCCAAAATCCACCTGCATTTTGTAGGTTTGTGAATAACCTGTGAAGAGACAGCTGCATGAAACTAACTTCAGCATTCAACTGTAATACTGGCACCTTTAATGTCACCACAGGCTTAGTTTAAAAATCATAGAATCGTAGGATCATAGAATGGCTTAGGTTGGAAGGGACATTAAAGATCACTGAGCTCCCAGCCCCTGCTGTGGGCAGTTATCACTCAGCTCAGGCTGCCCAGGGCCTCATCCAAAATCCTCCAGGAATGGGGCACTCACAGTTTCTCTGGGCAGTCTGTGCCAGTGCCTCACTGCCCTCTGAGTAAAGAATTTCTTCCTAACATCTAACCTAAACCTCCCTTTAGTTTAAAGTCACTCTCCATTGTTTTATCACTATTAGAAAAGGTAAAAAGTCACTCCCTCCTGCTTATATGCTCCCTTCAAGTACTGGAAGGCAGCAGCAAGGTCTTCTTGGAGCCTTCTCTTCTCCAAGCTAAACAAGCCCAGCTCTCTCAGCCTTTCTTCTGAGGAGATGTGCTCCAGCCCTCTGATCATCTCTGTGGCCTTCCTTTAAACGCACGCCAACAGCTCCGCATCCCTCCTGTACTGGGGGTCCCCAGGCCTGGATGCAGTACTTCAGATGGGGCCTCATGAAGGCGGAGCAGAGTCACACCTGACTGATAGGCTCACAGACAGAATAATTTTGCTATCACTTGATAAAATCATCAAAATTACAACCTCAGACTCCTTAAGTTGTATTTAAGGTTAGTGAAAAAGCAGAATAGGAACAATGACCTGTTCCATTTAAACAAATGCTGCATGTGCAGCAGCAAAGAGAGAGAATGAATGCAGATAGAGCATCGCTCCCAGGGACATACACGTTAGAAACACTGATTGGCCGCAGAGAGGGTGAAAAGGTTACAACAAATCCTCTGTGACGTTCCTTCTTAAGGAGACCTTTTCATTCCACTAGACTATGACTACTCTCATATTTCCTCTGTACAGATATATCTCATAACATATTCAACCTCCCCTCCTGTTCTATTGAAACATTCTAGCAGAGCACTCTGCGTTTGTGAAACCCCACGGAATTCCAGATGGCTGCAGAAAGCATGTACGTGGCAATGGTACAGGTGATGACATCAGCACGGATTTATTTCTGTATTGCAGATAACTCCGTTAACAAGAAATCAGCCAAATACTGAAATGTTTGTAGGCTTTTGTGGGATTGGAAATGGAGTACAGCAAAGAACTGCTGGTTAAGCTGCACCTCATAACAAAGTGGTCAACAACTGAAAGCGGAGCTCTCCCCACAAACAACTTGCCTGCTTGATTTGAAAGATTAAGCAGATTTGTAGGGAGTTCTCCACCATTCCTGGACACAATCCCAATAACTGGACTACTGCCTGTGGCTGCTGACAGCTTTTCCCCAGTCAGCATCCAAGTGCTGCAAATCTCATCCTCTCATTTCTGACTTTTCCAAATCACTATACAGAGGACATCAGAAGCAGATTCAGCACCACAGATTCCCATTCTGGGATTTAACTTTCAATCCCCGTACGATTTAGGTCCTCTTTGAGTCTCATCTGTGAAGTCCTTTGAAAATCTGGCTCACTGCAAACCTTAACAGCATATTGTGTACTACTGTCACTGGAAACCTCTCTGGGAACCCATTAGAAGCTGTTAGACATTCTTTGCACAGATACATTAAGCAAGTATCTCAGCCGTGCTTACACCACCTCTCAAAAGGCATACCAAAATCTTACAGATTTACTGGAGGACACGGTCACTCTCAGCTTTCTTTAAGTAAAAATTCAACCAGTCCATTAAGCTTGCTGGCTTCGTCTTTCTGAGTGAATACATAATGCCCTCAGAGAGCCTCTTTTCTTCCATAGCAGAAGGATCCTCCTTGCCTCTGAGCACACTTCCAGGTTTAAAATAGTCCCTCAAAGGTATTTCTTAAGTAAACCTTTCAAAGGGTTTTATAGGATAAGTTTTCCCCTCCCCTCGCTTTGTCACTGGTGCTTGTTTTAAATTGAAGTTTATATTGAGTTTAATACTACAATGTTTTTATAAAAATGGCCCATTTTCCCTTAAAATAACTCAAGCTGAAGTTTTTATGGATCCATTTCTTCTTCCATGGCATAAACCTGTTGTTTAGATAGCTTTGCACAATACTAATACAGGGTGCAGTTATACAAACCAGCCCGGAAGACGTTGAAGGCAGCTTTTCATTTGCAGGCACTTTTAACTTTTATTGACATTGCTTCTCTCCTTTACTTCTGCTGTTGGGTTTTTTTTCCTTCCTTTTTTTTCCCCCTTTCTTTTCTAATGTTATTTTGCACATCACCAGAGCTCTGGCTGGGAAGGAAGCAGGATGCTGTCTGTCCTCTGGAGTGTCTGCATGTTCTTCTTCCAATGTTCTGGTCTTTGGGTGCAAACATCTCCTTATTTCATCCTTTGTAAATGCCGTGGGCACTTACTGCTGTTCCTTGGTGTTCATTCCTTGACCAGACAAGTAGTCCACAGAGCTGTATTAAGCAGTACAATTTAAGGCATTTTTGGTTAATGCTTTGCTGGTTAGACCAGGGGAGGAGAGGCAGCTCCAGCAGGGCACAGCAGCGACCAGCACCAGTGTCAGACAACAGATGGTGCCAGGAAGCTACCAGGCCAGCTCAGAACAGCTGAGCTCTCCTGTGACTCAGGCTTGCAGTTGACCAGCTTTAATGTAACAGGATGAAGGAATCAGTTTGCGGTACTACGAAATGTTATGGTGAGAAATCACATGCTGCAGATAGCAGAGAACACAAGAGCAAGCATCCATTAGAAGGGAACTGGTAGGAATGTGCTGTGTGTTGAAACCACCGGCACTGGGCCGCCAGTAACAATCTGGGGCACAGTAATCCCTTAATGAGTAACAGCAGGTGCTAAAGTGCTTAAAGTAAATCACCCCTGCATTTTAGGGATCTGTTATCTGTGTCATTGTTATCAACAAGAGCAAATCTGACAGGACAGGGAGCAGCTGGAGACCTCTGCTACTGAAGCAGTGCTGGTTGCTGGGTCTCCAGTGCTGTGGGGCTCCCTCCAGGGCCAGGACCAGGACCAGAGGCCATGGGCACAAAGTGGAGCACAGGAGGTTCCCTCCAAATACTATGAGCATTTCTGTGCTGTATGGATGATGGAGCCCTGGCACAGTCTGCCCAGAGGCTGTGGGGTCTCCTCCTTGGGAATCTCCCAGAGCTGCCTGAACACGGCCCTGGACACCCTGCTGTAGTGTCCCTGCTGGGGCAGGGTTGGGCCAGATGGCCTCCAGAAGTCCCTGCCAACTTCATCCATTCTGCGATTTTGTATCCAACAGCACAGGAGCGGCATTTGTCCCGTCTGCTCATGTACCAATGAGAGACGAAAGGCTTGGCCTAAGGAAGAGACAAATGACTTCTGACAGCAGATGATTTCATCCAAAGACTTTTAAGTGTATTTGGACAAATTTTCTTTGGCCCAGAAATACATTATACTAATGAAGTTATGCTCCCAGCCACTGCAGGCCTGGCAGGACTTGCAAACTATTTTAATCCTTCAAGAACAACTTTGCCCAGCCAATAATCTGACTCGTCATTAGTAAACTCCTAGCTCAGCTTTTTAAGAGACGGGAACACACAAAAAGTATCGATCTCTACATTATTGATTCCTACCAAATGATTGCATCACACTTCTTCGGAGGTCTGTAGCACATTGATCTATGGGCTGTACTTCCCCACCTGTGTCCTGGGCTGCCATACATTTTAGAGGGGCTTTTTAGAATAATGTGCATGTTTGTTGTTTTCATTTCCAAAGAACACAGAGCTTGCCAAATCTCTTCAAAAGGAAGGAAAAAATGAGGTAATTTGTCCTTGTAAGTGCCGATGTAACTTGAGAATTGATCACCTCACACTGTAAATACAGCGTTTGAAGAACAGGACCTGTTGTGAGCTGAAAAGATCGACCCAAAGGAGAGTCACATTGCAGCTCAGTATTTCTTCTCAGCTCAAACACTGTACTGATGTTGGGTGTCAGTATCCCCAGTCAGACCAAGAAAAATAGCCATGTTTTCAACAGGATTCAACCTATCTACCTACATCGTACAGCTTATTGTGAATGTGTTAACGTAGATTCTCTTTCTAGTCTGTGGAGAGAAATTCATGGGCCCTCTGATTCATTTTAATCTTCACTGTTAGAACAAGAGAAACTTCTCTCTCAAGGTTTCCATTTCTTTCCATTGCCTACACACGGAACATACAAGGATTAGCTCAGATGTAGACGTTTGACTTCTAAGCACTGGGCTTAATTCCTAATTCCCAATTCCTTAACAATTCCCAAGTTTGTATTTCCTTCTTCTCTTTCTTTCAGGACATATCAGTATTCTATTCCTAACCAGCATCCAATGAGTCAAGGGGCACACCCTTGTTGCTTCACCCATCTCCCCAGAATAACTCTTCAGCTGTGCATGACTTCTTTGCTCCCCAGCCCACAGCACTCAGACAAACCACATCATTCCTGAGCAGATTCTCCAAGAGATACATGCTTGCGGTGAGAGGGCTCGGATCACTACAGGAGACAGCTGGTGCTGTGGTGCAGGGCAGTGGGGAACAAAGAGTGTGCCCAGCCACAGCTCACAGGTGAGTCCTTCTCTTTCCATCACTGAGTTTTTTCCTCAAAAACTGGAGTGGTACTGCTGGGCTGTGCTCACTGCAGGGTAACGTGACATGGATATTCACCAGGAATTATTTTCAATCAGATGTGGCAGCTACAGCTGTTAAGAGTCTGCACCAACATAGCTGCAATGTCATCCTTCTTCACTGTAAGATAAAAGAAAACATGCATTTGAGTTAGGCTAGGCTTGTCTAAGCTCACTGTATTTTTACCAGTTTCATCACTGGTGTATTTATGTCCACATCACTTTTCAGCACCAGAAACATACTGTTCTCCTCACTGTAGAGCTGAGATGCTGAAGCAGGGCTGTCTTGATCCAGACAAAAATAAAAGGGGTGAAAAAGTTACATGGGATCCAGAGTGTAGGAACTCTACCAGCCTGGAAATGAAGTTCATCTTTGTTTGCGAGATAAAGACTGCACCAAGGAACCCACTGATATTAAATCACAAAACCGCTAAAAGGCGTGTGTTGGAAACTTAAAGCCCATCCAGTTCCCATCCATTCCAGTTTCAACTTCCTTCTGTGGGCTGGTTGCCACCCACCAAATCAGATTGCCCAGGGCCCCATCCACTGCTTCCAGGGATGGGGCATCCACAGCTTCTGTGGGCAGCCTGTGCCAGTGCCTCACCACCCTCTGAATAAAGAATTTCCTCCTAATAGCTAATCTGAATTTCCAGTTTTAATTTAAAGCCATTCATCCTTATCCTATCACTACTAGACCATATAAAAAGTCAATCCACAACTAAGTCAGTCATTCCATCATCTGTGTCATTGATAAAGACGTTGAGGAGCACCAGCCGCAAGAGAGACACTCGGGGACATTCCTTACCACTGGCCTCCACCTAGATAGAGAGCCACTGACCACAAGCCTCTGGCTGCAACCATTCACCCAACTCCTTATCCACTTAACAGTCCACCCTTCAAATCAGTATCTTTCCAATTCAGAGAAAAGAAAGTGATGTGGGACCATGTCAAAGGCCTTGCACAAGTCCAGGTAGATGACATCAGTTGCCCTTCCTTTGTCCACTGATGCCATCACTCCACTGTAGAAGGCACCACATTGGTCAGGCACAATCTACCCTTGGTGAAGCTGTGCTGCCTGTCACTGATCACCTCATCTTGCACAGTTCCCAAGAGTATCTGCTCCATGATCTTCCCAGGCACAGATGTGAGGCTCACTAGTCTGCAGTTTCCCATGTCTTCCTTTCTCCTTTTCTTAAACACAGGCATGACGTTTCCCTTTCTCCAGTCACCAAGGACTTCACCTGACAGCCCTGAATTTTTGAATACGATGGAGAGTGGCTTGACAACTATATCAGCCAGCAACTTCACAACACTGAGATGCATGCTGTCCAGCCCCGTTGTCTTGCACACATGCAGTCTCATCAGGCGGATTTGAACTTGCTCTTTGCTTACAGTGAGAGGGGTTATGCTTCCCAAAATGCTGATGGGGTTGTGGAGGTTCTCAAATGCAGACCAGGCCATGGCACCAGAGCACTTGTGGATACAAAAGGAGAAGAAACCACATTGCCTACATCTGGGAGCCCAGCTCTATCTCTACTACGAAGTGCCCAGGTACCCCAAGCACAAGCAGCTGATTAGCGTCCCCTAGCCAGGTGCATATAGTGTCCACAGCAGGTCAGTACTGTGTTCTCTCACAGTCCTGAAAGGACAGGGTGGTCTGAGTAAGCCTATTCTGTGGAGTGATGCATCAGTGTGCACAAAGAAGCACATAGAAAGCCTGTTTCCATCTGCACGCTGCTCCTGTAGAGAGGAGATACTCATTCAAGCTCCGTTTGGTTCTTAGCTGTTTACAGGACAGACAAATGTAGTCCAGGAGAACTGGGTTCCAGGCTGTAACCTGCAAGGAGCCACACAAAATGTTTGTATCTTTGGATGAAAGGGTTAAACTATAACATACTGCCACCTTTGAAAAGCCTCATTATCTGATCTAGAGATCTGCCATTCGTGTGACACTTGTGAAGAGATAAAACTGTTGCAATTAGATGTGATTTTAATCCATGCAGTTTGCTTGGCTTCCAACCAGTTAGTTCAAATTACTGTTTGTTTGACACCGGTCTGACAGTAACAGCAGAAGCTTAATAGCATAGGGGTTCACTTCATTATTTATTGGTTAGTTGTTGTGCCCACATCACATTTCTAATAATGCCTGTGCAGCATCTTCCACTACTGGAAATGTATTAAGAAGAAATTATGCACCTCATCTGTACCAGTAGAAATTACTAGTAGATATTACCAGTGGAAATGGAGTGTCATAGGGATCAGGGAAGCTGTGAACTGCACCACCTGGTCAGTTATCTATATGAGAAAGTATTTAAGCAATAAGACACTCTTTTACTGTTAACGTTATCCTGAGTATGAGGAAACTCATCATCCAAGTTCTCTGGGGTCTGTGGTTATGCTGCCTAATTACTTAACACTCAGCCACACACTCATTGTCTATCCAGTAAACATTTTCATTTCATTTTGCCATAGAGGAATACCGTGCTGCTATACTGATTTACTGAAAACAAAAATCATGGTTTAATATCATCTACATCATGAGAATTAAAAAATTTGAATGGTCGTTTGGGAAATAATGTTTGCTTACCAGCATTTGAGCTTTTAATTCATATTTTCCAGCAACAATAGGCTTCAACACTTCAAATGGCACAGTTACTTCAAAGTCATGACTTGCCTGTAATCAGTGGAGTTACTTGAGCAACCACGTAAGAGAAGTGTGCTCTCAAGTCCCAAGAGTTAGGAGATCAAATTTCTTGGTCCATTGATTATAGACACAATACAACCAGTATGCTCAAATTCCAATTACATTCTGTACTGCAGCAACAAGTTTGGCCAGATTAAAACCTTCACCTCTAATCCTATCTTCCTCTGACGTTTAGTTCCATTCATTCACTGACCACAACTATCAGCAATTCAATTTTCCATTTTTGTATTCAGATTCATCCTTTGTTTAGAACACATTGCACAGAGATAAAACTAACCTTACAGGGGCTTAGCAAAACTAACAAAGGTCACCCTGTCAGGAAAACGGGAAAAAATAGACTTCACAAGACTCTGTTCACTTTAAATTCAGTCTCCTATGCCTAAAATGAGAATAATGGTACCTACTGTGCACTGAAGGATTAATGACTCCAAAACGTGCTGAAATCTTTCATGTAGAAGATATTGTGTAAAGATACGGAACTGTTCATTGTTGCAAGTGTAAACATGAACCATTTCACAGTACAGCATAATAATGAGAAAAGTCCATGAAGGATAAATTCACGTATTCCAAAACAACTGTCCCCCTCCAAAACCCAACACAACCTAAAAACTCCTACGTGGTTTCCAAAAGCTCTTAGAAAGCAAACAAACAAACAAAAAACCTAACAGTGTAAATGTTTTATTCAGGTCCAAAGATATAACGAAACACTTTTTACTGTGGCAAAGAAACTCGACCCATCAAAGTCATCAGCCTGCCCTTATTTTCGGAAAGACAGGAGGGAAATGAAATGCCAAGCAATTTCTACAGTAAAGAGGATAGAACTATAACCACTTTGCAAGGCAAATGCTACAGCTGGACACATAATTAGAATGGTGAAACACATGTTTCAGGGCTTAATTACCATACTGCTGAGTTTCAAATCCTGATCTTGCTGCTGGCATGCTGATACAGGGACTAAGAGGACACAGTCTGCTCCTCTCCTCGGGTCATTATTGCACCAACAATATCAACAAATGTCTTTTTTTAAGCTTCAGAATTGTTACCTCAGTAAGAACTACCCACGAGGGAAGTAATTAACTCTCCAGATGTGAACAAATGCTGTTGTGCCATGCTGGTGCAAAGTTTCCAATTCTTGTGAAGTGTTACAAGGACTACAGTCAACAGCACTGACTAACATTTGATTTAGGGACAGCAGTAATGTCTGCTGCATGAATCCAAGAACTGGATATTCTTTGCTACTGCAGATGTCCTTGTCTTTTATGCCAACAGAACCATTATGGTGATTTTTTCCCTCTCTCCCCAATGACAAATAAAATCTGGAAACCTTCCATGTAAGAACAGGAACAGAAGAGTGCTACCCTTATCAGCTGTGCTATGCAGACCAACCTGCTTAGGACAGAATTATACCAGGTGCAGCAGGGTAACATTAGAAATATCTGTAATAAATCTCACACTACTTAAGAGAAAAACGAGTTCTGCATACTGAATATGCTGTACAATACTGTGGGTCTTCTTACCCTGGATCTTATAATGGCATCATTGATCTTTTTGTAAGAGTTTAATTACAGCCTCGCTTTAATGCTGCCAGTAATAAGGAACTATTTGTACTGCTCTTAAAGAGGCAAAAAGCTTTACCAGATACTGCAAGGAGCTAGGGATGCTCTTAAAAATAATAAAGGGCAATCAGTCAATCATATTTGCTTTGCCAAGAGCTTTTATGATGTAACCCAGAAGCTTGAAGCTTCAGTAATGAAACATTCTTTCTGTTGCTACTTAAAATAATTCTGTCAAAGTTTAATGACTAAAATGCTGTAGGTAATGAAACTACAACAATTGCATTCTTAAGAATGAAAAGACAAAGTAGTCCTACTGTTCATTGAAGAGATTATTTTAAAGACTGGCACTATTTGGGGCCCTAAATATATATGGATCAGTGCCACTGAACAATACATAAAGATGTTTATGGAACCAAGACTGTGGTTAAAAACATCCGCAGGAGAATTCAAACTGCAAATAGCAACATAGCAATATCAGGAAACGTAATGTGTTTGTAATGTTTAAAAGAAACAATTCCCCTCGCAAGAAACATTCTGAAGTATCCTTGATTAAAAACGCTGAACTTTTCTTTCATTTCTCTCTGTAACTACTGCCTACAGTAGCTGGCCATGACAGCGTGCTTCTAAACCACGCAAACAAAAGGCTCTACAGCAAGCCAACTTTTAAAAAAGTTGAATTTGGAGGTGTTTTGTGTCTCTGCTGGAGTAATAAACGTCATGGAAAAAAAATAACTTTATCTTGGAAAGGAACTCTATTGTAAGGTACTGGCTATGTGCTGGTCTTAAAAGTGAAATGAAAGGCATATTCAGCTGTACCAACATCAGACTACTTGGATGTTTTCTTTGCTGCTATACAGATGCTCCAGGATGGAATTTCTGCAGACATTAACTGTTTTAGGCAGAGAGATTACATTTCAGGGAATATCACTCTGCATTTGTTTTCCCTTGGTTGAGATGCCAAAAATAGTACAGACTCAACAGTACTATCTACCAGTTCCACCAGATCAACTAAATGTTCTCCAAAGCTCTCAGCTCCCAGATACCCAGAATAACTGATGAGAAACAGAATGAAAAGAGTCAGAGATCAGCAGAACAAAAATGGCAACTGCAAGAGCAATTCCATCAGGCAAAGAGGAACTTACACTATGGCTGCCAAGAAGATGTGCTGGTCTAGGTTTGGTGTAATAAAGCATAAATACATTCATTTTCAATTCAGAAATTTTCAGTTAAAAGAAAAGTATATTAAATCAGGGTTTTAGTTTTGGAAGCTGCTTCACTCCTGCAGTCTTTTTAATTGGTCCTTTTTGGGGATTAACCATCTTCAGACTTTGCGGAACGCTGCATCTCCCTCTGAAATAAAATGGATGAAGTTAGTCATCAAATGTCACATTTCCTGTAAGCTTCAACTGCTAAAAATTTGCATGCTTTTTATATTAACATAACTGATTATTATGGTGAATTAATAACCCTGAGAGGAAAAAGCAAGTACATTTCTATGTTGGAGGGCTAGCAGAGCATTTAATTATTCTGCATTCTAAAACAATCCTCATCTCATGATTCCTGACTACTTCCTGTTATCTAAATGATGGCATTTGAAGAACATGAACAGAATACTAAACATTTGCACAAAGAGAAAGCTAATGAGACATCTTCATCAGTTACATAATTCCTCCTGGTCAAGAAATGGAAAACCACTCCGTGGAGGCGCAGTTTCAGCTCTCTGCAGGTATGTCAGTCTATCATTCTCTTAAGCCCGTGATCTTACATAGGAAATGCTGTTAGCACACTTCTGAAGTGGTACCCATCACGGACACATATACCACCTACATTAAGCCTACTGGAGCTGTTCTCATTTGATCTAAGAGAAGTCAGTGAGAATGTAAACAAATCTCCAGGAGGGAAATGGTAATTCCACAAGCTGGAAGGCTCACTCTCACCATCGAGCAGCATCTCTACACTCACACAAAGTATCTTTGTTTCTCTTCCTGTTCATCACTGCACCGGGCAGACAGCACTGTATATTGCCCTAATTGCCTGAAGGGTTTCAGTGTCTCTCAAATAATAAGCATTCTGAAGGAAAAATATGTCACAAAGCCATATCTTTACATTCATGACAGCCAGAGAAATGTTTTGTTATGTGGTAGGAGTTGTGATGACATGATCTGCACAAGCTTCAAATCTCTGGGCAAACAGCCATCAAAGCCCTCCCTGAGACTCCTTAGTCTTCTTGAGACTGACGCATCCACATGAAGGGGGAGCTGGTCCCACAGAAATATGGAGCTGCATCCATTCAGAACTTGGATGATCAGAACCATAGGCCTCAGTTTGTGAAGTAACCAACTGGTTATTCAAATTCAGATTACTTACAATCAGAGAACCACTGCAGAACTGGACCAAGCAGACAGCGTATGTCTGTGTGGAATTCTGCACACAGCTGGACCTATGCCAGATGCAAACTAATAACTAGGTAGCTGCAGCCAGTGCAGTGCTGAAACTGCTAATAAGCCCTGCTATTCCTCAGTAGAGCAGTGAAGGCTCAGGATGACATTAAATTGGCTCCTCAGACTACATCAGAGACACGAGTCATCAAGACATCCATGCCTTTTTTTCCCAGCTGTCAGCTACCGTATTTTTTTGGCACACCGTGAAATAACACAGAAAAGGATCTACTGAACTTGTCCTCTGTGTTTAGATAACCAGGAACGGGAATGCAACAACAGTTAGTGTTCATAATTACGACGCAAAAATGTTACAGTGTTGTTTTAATAGATGGGTCGGGCTTCCTGTATCTGTACATAAGAATAAGACAAACAGTAAGCATTGTTTTATAGCATGGTTTCAAATCCAGTGACTGCAGGTGGTTTTTGAAAGGCTATCAGAACAACCCTGGACAGAAAAAAATCAAATTATTCTCAAGAACAATTGACTTTCAATCACACAGGTCTTCTCTTAACTTGAATGAAATTGTTTCTCATTAATGTCAGCTTGAATGAACAACCTTCAGGTAGTAAATCAAAACATAATGAAAAGGGAATAACAAAACAGCAGCTGTGATAAATTTGTCATGATTGAGGGACATTCGCCTGTATCTAGTACTTAAAGTACAAACTATACCGAAGTCTCATTCTTATCTCTACATTGTTGACCAAGAGGTGAAAATTCTAAGTTGCTGGTTATAAAAGCCAATGGTTTGAGAACTAGGTCCTTTGCTACTAAGGACAACTAAAAGCAAAAATCCTTTGAGATGAAGTGGGTAGAAAGGGGTATTTTGTTACAATACATACTTTGTGAGACCTGTGGTTTAACAATGATGTGCAGCTGCAAACTACCACCCTACTCTCTCACACCCTCCCCACAGCAGAACATGGCAAGAAAATATGATGGACTTTTTCTTTATTGGGAAACTTCAGTTAGAGACATTCATTCATATTCTATTAAAATCCTCCTCTGGAGCATTCCAATTTTCGAAATCCTGTTATTTGATGCTTACACAGAGTGAAAGGATAAAGCAGGTAAGCAAATATGTGTACACATTTCCTGCTTATAAATAACTCATTATGTTTGTAGATGTTCCTAGTGTGTATTATGGATGCTAATGTTAATAATATAGGTAAGTGGATTCATGGAAGAGTATTTATTGTGAGATACTGAACACACAGAAAC
>PPHD01009405.1:0-19255 GCA_002909625.1 Bambusicola thoracicus
AGCAGAATATCCAAGATTTCTTTTTAGAATTATAAAATAGAACATTTTCATATGCATTAACATTTGCATTTTTTAAAGTTTACACCATCGTATAAGAGATCAGTGTATTTTAGTATGTACTCGTAGAGATAGGATAAATATAGGAGGGCACAGTTGCATTAATTTTTATGTTTCCATCTGTCTATGGACGTTTCATTTTTGTTTTCAGTCATATAAAAGTGAGGATAAATCATGGAAGTAAAAAAAATTGCCAGTCAGGATCATAGGTTGTTTTGTACATTGTTCCCCAGTTGTTTTGCAGTTCCCACTGAGTGTCCTAACCCATGAAAAAGAGGCTGTTATGCAGTAGTCTCAGTTTCCAGCCTTGGCTTTCTTCTAATCACTGCATTTTTTTCTGTTTCTGAATTTGTGATGCATAAAGGAGGTACCTGAAGATTGAAAGTATTTGTAAGGTCGTAATTTCTCTTGTAGCTTTGTCACTGCAATGACAGTACTTGCTGGCCTTGATCAATAGCAGGGCTTGAGTCATAAAAGAAGCTCTCCAAATGTTAACACTCAGTCTCCTTAGCTGTTGCTGACATAATAATACAGTGTAATACTGATTACATGACCTAGAACAAGCTATTAATTTCCTGAATCTGAAGCTGTATGTAAAGCTGTGTGTAGGGACACTGAAGTTCCTTTCAGTAGTGGAAGACTTCCCATTGTGCTTCCGAGCTCTGGTTCTTCTTTTTAACAGCACTGGTAAAATATCATTGCCTGATTAATTTGCTTTGGATTTGATGGCTTGTTTATTAGATTATTACGGTCTGTGTTCAGAGAAACCATCACTTTCCCTTGGGATGTGAAAAGTGTTTGGATTATCTGTTTCTCACGTGTAATGTTCAGATGACTTTTTGCATTGTGTTGTATCTGTTGGAATCTTTGGGCACTAACAAAGCACATTACAGTAACAGAATACAAACATTAAAAATTCTGAAGACAGATTTCAGTGCTAGTTGCTGCTGATCGGGTCTGACAGACAGATAAATTCTCTCCGCCACAAAAAAGCAGTTGAAAAAAGTTGAGATAAGAGGAGAAAAATCTTAATGACTTGAACCACTTAGAGAAATGCCACCACTAATTAAAGGAAGTGCGATTATATTTGTCTCCTCCCCCTAGAAGAAGAATGGAGTGTGTAGGGAACCAGGCCTTTGGTTATTTTCATAATGAAAACACAGTTCTTTTTGTGGAAGATCAGCTCTTAATAGCCAATGTGTGGATTGAATGAAGTTAAGGATTTTTCTTTCTTTCACAGTTTTATAAAATTGTTATTTACTTCTTTGAAGAATCATCAGTGGTTGCTGCAGAGACAAAAGAGCCTTTATGTGATATAAATGGTATTTTGACTAAGTACTCTTGGTTGATTCTGGCTGTAGAATTTCCCTGCTTACAAAGTGATTTTGAAGGGCTGCTTAATCAAACCAGTATTTTTCAGCTTTCCATCATAAGGCTTTTGATATATCACTGTATGGGAACTGTTGAGTCACGGCCTGAACCACTGATTGAGCACCTGGGGAAAGGACCCGTTCAGCCCTGGGAGCACAGGTGAAGGCAATTCAGCTGTGTGACCGGAAGGGGTGAAGCCTGGCCTCACCTCTCTTAGACTTTATTTAAGGGCTGACTGCTGCAGGGGAAGGATTTCTTTCTGGAGATCCCTCCTTGGTGTAGCTTTCCCCGGTGAACCTGGACTCTTCCTACATTCTGATATGGGTGAGCAATCTTCTTACCTTCCTTTATAGCACCTTTCTTTTGTGCCAGTCTTTCTGTCATCGTGCCTTTGTTGTAATACCTTTTGTACTGTATTCATCTGTCCAATTGATACAACTTGTGTATGGTTAAGCTTTCACAGACCTTACCTTCAGTTGCTTATAAAACTATGAATTATTAAATGATTGCAAAAGTAAGATTAGGGGAAAGTTGTCATTTTGCCCAGTTAAACAGTTTTTTGTAATCTTTTCATTAAGCCGGGATCTAAAATTTGGCTTAGATGTGGCTCCTGTAATGTGAATCTTTTTGGTTTTTTTTTTTTTTTTTTTTTGTGCCTGTGAAAATAGAGCAGTGTTTGATCAAAGCGTGAGCCTTTGAAAAAAAAACCTGAGTTTGTGTATGTTCTGGGAAGAGTTTGGCAGCTGTATGTTCCAAAGGCACCTACAGCCAAGCAGGCGTGGAGCTTTCCCAATCATTGTTCATCCTTGAATCCCGATATGCACTTTGATAAAAATATTGAAAAGGAAGAAATTGGCTGTGTGCTGAGGCACAGCCATCATGAAGGAGGAAGAGGTAACAGCTCTGCAGTGGGGAAAAAATGCAAGTGGAGTCTGTTTACAAATATCAGAGAGTGGAGGAAGCTGGTAACTACCAGGGGGATCTAGGCCCAGGGAAATGTGAAGACGGAGGTTGAGTAATTTGATGGGGTAGTAATTGGGAAGGGTGGAGCTCCAAGACTAACAGGGAGCAGACTTCTTAAGCCTTGTTTTATGCTCTGCTGTCAGCAAATAGCAGAGAGAACAGGTGAAGAACATCTCTTCCCTTAAAGCCTTATTGTTTTGTGTTGATCCTCTTTATTTGCACACGTGAGGTGCACTTGGTGGGTATGGAAGTCAGGCTGCTGCTAACCAATGCTGTGGAGTTGTACCGACTGCAGCGGGATTTATGTATTTTGAGCATGGCAGGCTGTCAAATGTAAAAAATTGGGCAGTTCTAATATAACTATTTTAAGACTGAAGGACTAAAATCAGGATGCTTTAGGCTATTGACATGACCATAGTTTATCTGTTACAGTACTTCTAAATTCTGTTCTCTGAAAGTTATCTCTGCAGCATCCTCTTGTTTGAGGTACTGGCGTAAAGTGTTTGTGGAATGAATTGGAGATTTATTGGTTGGGTTTGTCTGCAGAACATAGAATGTGCTCAGACTAAGGCAGGAAGATGAAGAATTATATCCTGCTTAGGGAATCTAAATGCCACCTTGGGTCACTAGTTTCTGCCCATCTTGCATGCTCAATGACTGTTTGTTGGAACAGATTTTATTTTGGAATTCTGTTAAAAGTCTGCATTTTTTTTGCTGACATTATATCAATCTCAGAAGACTTCATCTAGCCATGGAACTCAGCTGAGTTTGCTTTCGTGGAGACATGTAAGAGATTGCTTTGCCCAAAGATTGTCTATTTAGACAAAGGCGTGTGGTAGACAAATAAGTTCAGGGAGAGGTGCTAGTCATGCAGGTACCATTTTTTTCCATAAAGTACTTGGGTGTGCTATTTGGGGGTACAAAGTTTCTGTATTATTCCTCAGAGTAGATCTGTGTCAAGGCACATCTGTGGGATTTTAGTGGCTGAGAGCTCCCGCTGCCTGAGCTTCGAGGAGCAGGGGAGATCCATCCCTGCCTGTGGTCAGCAGCACCAGAGTAGTGCTAGCTGTGGCTCAGTGCCATGGTAACACCACAACAGTTTCCAGCCAGCGTACAGCACTGACAGATCTCACTACGCTGGGACTCGGCACTCAGCCTTTCTTGCCACTCAAACAAACAAGAGTCAATAAAATACCTTATTAAAGAAACAAGCTGTTACTTAGAGAGCGGTGACAGCGATCTCATGGATGAGGTCTAAACATGGTATCTGTGGGAATAGGCAGGCTGAATATAGGGAAGAACTAATGTAACTGTGCTAAAAACCCACAGTGCTTAAGGCTGGACGGTGCATAGCCTTTCCTCTATACCTCACTGAGTGGGATGGCACTGGTAGCGCTTATTGGAGGGAGTGAGATTTACCGTGCTCACAGAGATAAGCCTAATCACTCCCCAGAAGTAGCAACTGACAGATAAATGTTGATTCCTGTGCTTTCCTACCACTAAGAATAGCATAAGCATAGCTGAGCATCGTGTTCTGAAAGATATGTTGGGAGCCTGTGCTTGAGGGAGCATTCTGTAATTGGGGGAAGTCAGGCAGCTCAGTGCTGCGCTACTCTAGAAGTGAGTGGTAATATTTTGGCATTGGTGATCGTAAGTATTCGAGAAGAGTGTTACAGAAAGTGTCCTCCCGTATGTTAATTTAGCTGCTAAACAATAGCAACTTTTCTTTTAATCAGTCACTTCTATCCATGTATTCTGTGGGCTGCGTGTTTTAAGCAGTGGCTAAAAAGCCTGGTACTCCATCAGTGCTCATTCTACTCAACGCTCACTAGGAAATCACCAGTTCTGCATGCATTAATCCCTGGGGCTATAACAAAAACATGAATGCAGTGATTCCATGTGAGCTATAGAGCTAAACAGTGCAGAGATATCTAACTGCTGACTGTGAAGTTGCTGTCCTTTTTCACCACATACCAAAAGCAATCAATCTAGTATACTCAGAGCTGGAGCCCCAAAACTTTCAAGTGCTGATAACAAAGAATGAGATCTCTATTATGGAATAGTTGCTTCAGCAGCTTGTACTCTTCTTTGGATCATGCACAGATGCTGGAGGAGATGGATAAGCTCTGTTCCTTCTCTAGAGAAAGGCAGTAGATCAGGTGTTTGCAGGATACTAATCTAAGGGATTAGTATAGATAGAAGGTCCTTGCAGAAGCAAACTGCATCGCAGTGTGTAGCAGGTAATTACCTGTGCCAGAGACCACTGGGCTTAATGACTTAAGTGTCTTTATCAAAAGTGCTTTCCTCTAAGTAAATAGGTGCTAAATATTTTGGGGGAGGAGGGAGAAGGGCGGAGGCTGAGATTGCTGTTAGTGTAAACGTTTACCATCTTTTGGATTTGATGCCTTAACCTTGTACTTTTCTCTGTAGCACTTGTAATTCTGACTTAGCAGGGTTTCATATCCAGCATTTAGTCTTTTTATTTGTTTCTTCATTTTGCTTGTTCTTGCTCATCTCACAAGTACAAGGAACAAACCAGAACTCAAGGTACAAGATAGATTTCAGAGTAAGAAGAAATTTGAGTAAACTCAAACAGGAGGACTGTGGAGCAGAATATAGAGTACGAGTTCTGGTATGAAATGCTAAATATTTTCCTTGGAATTCAGATCACTTCCCTGGAAGACAAACCTCACTTAATATGGAGCATGTAAAATAGTTCCACTGAGTCAGTGCTGGCCAGGCAACAATTACTTCGTACTAGAAAAGCTAAGTTTAAATGAGTTCAGACTAGCATCGTTCTTACTCTGTTGTACAAGATATCCACTGTAGTATTCTTCATGCTTTATCTAAAGGTTGAAGTATTTGAACTGTAAGAAAAAAATTATAAATGAAAACTGTCCAGAAAGATGAGAAGACTTTCTAATACTAGGTGGTTGTTGTTTTCAGTCACCGAATCCTGAAGAAATAGCTTGGTTATTCTGTATCGTATGTAGATGGACTTGGTATAATTTCCAAAGCTTTCTCTGTGCAATGGAGTTGACTGGAAGGTTGCAATGTATGTTTTGTAGGCCCCTATCCTAACTGCTGTTATATAAAAAGCACCTGTTTTTGAGCTGAAATTTAAGTTATGCTCTCAGTATTGCTGAGTACTGATTTCAGCTGGTTTCAAATTGTGGAGCTAGAGTTTTGTTCCTTCTATGTGCAGGGCAACCAGAAGGAAATATAGAGAGCAAAGAGAGGACAAACTCAGTGGTTTAATAAGTGACATAACACATTCAGTAAGGACGTGCATCAGGAGAAATGGAGATTTACCTTAACAATATTGTCAGATTATAATAATCATGATTCCAATACAACATTTTACTCAAATGCTGGAGTACAACTTAGCTGTGAATCCAAGCATCATAAAGGAGGTGGAAGCAAGAGAATGCACACAGGAGGTAGACCCTGATATCTTACCAAGATATAAATAATTATGCAGTGTTTAGATGTTTGTGAGGGAGGCAACAGAAGAAAAAACATGGGGATAATTTTAAAATGAGTATAATCTATCTGAATATAATTAAGTATCCTGTTAGAGTAATTTAAATAGAAGTCTAAAAGATTTCCATGGGCATGTTCCAGACCTCTTGAGAGGTCTAAGATAATAAAATAGAGGAATGGGAAAAGAGAAAAAGAGAAATTGTATATGAATAAAATATTGTAGGTTCTACTTGCAGAGTGCCTTATTCTTTTTGCACAAAGAGCAGACTTCTGTACGAGTTTTGAAGGGTCACTATATATTAGTCCACCAATGTCAAGGAGTGACAGAAGAACAAAAGTAGCCATGGATTAATGGGTAGAGGAAATTCCAAGGAGTTGCTGACTTACAGAGCTTCTGTGGTTCTAAGTGGTGTGATTACTGCTCAAATGCTGAACTTGATTCTGGCAATTCAGCTTCAAGGAGGATGTTGAAAACTTGAAAAGGGTATATAGAAGAGTTAAAAGAATGATATGGGACTCAGTACACATGCTTTATCACATAAGGCTGCGCACACAATTACTTTTACTATTGTAGATTTTAAAAGTAAATCTAAGGTGGCACTTCTAGGCACTAAGCAAATTATCCTGTAGCACTATTTTTTGTTTTGTTTACTAAATGGAAGCATTTGAGAGAAAGTAGCTGATATTTAAAAAAATAATAATAATAAAAATAGTTCAATCCTGAAGACTGAACAGTCAAGTGACTGTATCTCAGTGAGTGAGGTGGTAAGAGAGACACAATTAAAGGTTGGTTTATTTCTTCTATTTGAAACTTCTCATTATTGTGGTGGATTCTTCAGTGCTGATAATCTTGGAAATTGGGAGTTCAACAGTCCAAGTGGTCTGTTGAACTTCAGGTGGAGATGAATACATCGAAGTCCAATGTGGATTTCTTTGTGTGTTTGTTTGCATCTCATATTAGATGCTTGCAGGGGTCTTTTTGACTTGGTATGTATTACAGTAAAGGTTGTGCACTCAGTCTTTACTGCAGCATTTGGTTGTTAAACTGTACACAACCCTGGGAGGGAATGTTCTGCGTGTGAGTACTTGAATACTCCCCAGGAATCAAAGTGCTATTTCAGTAAAAGCCGAATCCAGTAACAGGTACATTGGGAAGGTTGTAGGATGCTATTAAACAGAAGAGACATTTTCAGAAATAGCATATCTAGTTTAATTTGTCATCAATTTATAAAGGTGTGACATGGTCCCTTGAATTACTTGCTCATTTAAATTTTAAATGAGTTTTTATATCCTCTTGTGGTTGATAGTATTCAAAAAGTATATGGAAAGTAAAGCAACAGATAATCCTGAAGCCCCGCAAAAGATTTCCTTTGGATACAAGGACGAGGTATGTATTGTATTTAAATAATATATTGGTCTCAATGTGGGTTAGATATGTGCTTGGCTATTTGGTATTCTGTAAAAATACTGTTCCCCATTTGTTCTATATTAAACCCTTCTCTGTTTATATTTTATACTCTTAGAAAATAAACATATAAAAAATGTGTTGTTTTACCAACTGATAAAAGCAAACTAGGCAGGATGCAGAATGGTCTAAGATCAGCTTTCGATAAGCATTTCTTTCCTAAAGAAGAAAGCCCAACTTAAGTGAATGTCTTTTATTTATTTTGCAAATAATCATAGAATCACAGAACAGTTTGGATTGGAAGGGACCTTAAGAACCATCCAGTTCCAACTCCTTCGATGGGCAGCGACACCTCCCCCGGGTCAGGGCCCAGGATCCTATCCAACCTGGCCTCGAATGCCTACAGATATAGGGCATTCTGTGGGCAGCTTGTGTCAGTGCCTCCCCACCTTCATCTGAAGAATGTCTTCCTTATGTCTAATCTCAGCCTACCCACTTTTAGTTTACAAAATTAGTAAAGAGCTGTCTTACACTCTGGTTTTCAAAAAGCCTCCACAATTATTTAATACAGGAGTTCAGGCACTACATTTTCCATTAAAATCTAAAAATGAAAGTGGTGAAAATGAAATAGATTCGTAATAATCTTTATGATGTTTAATACCGTGGCTGAATTCTCTTAAACTTATTCAAGTAGTCTGTCCCACTGAAGTTACTCAAGGCTCGAATGAATTAAAAAAAAAAATAAGAATTTATGTTTATCTTGGACACAAATTTGTACTTAAATCAGTAAGTGTAGAAAACAAACTGTATGTACGAATGTGTGCATTGCACAATAACTGGGAAAGTATTTAATGCTCAACTTTTTCCAAACAGATTGTTTATTTTTTTTGTGCAGGAGTCTTGTAGATATTTTCCTTCCACCTACTCATGTCTAACATAATGTATTTCTTTCATAGAGAAATGAGATCTGAAAAATCATGTTTGGCAGTTGTATTGAGTAAAACTGATCTTTTTTTTTTTTTTTTTTTTTTTTTTGGCTGGAATCTCCTAAGAGTTGTGTAGGTTTACCAACAGTGCTTATTTGGGAATAGAGCAAACAGGTGCCTGTTATTTTTGTTGACATGAAAGAATCTTTAGGGATGTAAGCAGTCCAGCATTCCTTATGTAAGCATTTTTCCTTCCAGAACAATGTCTGGATCTTGTGTGAAAACATCAATCTTGTATCTGCTCTCACACGTCATTAGTAAAATGGGGCATTGTGAACTGGAGTTCACTTGGGTGCTTATGAGGTATTGTGGAAGGCAGGGAAGGAGGAACCTGGTATGTAAATATCCTGTTCTTGGAAGGTGCAAGGGGGGATCTAGGAAAAGGGATGAAAATGTGGTGTATTCATGTGGGTATTTTTGCATGTGCAGTGTTGATCACAACCTGACTTTATGCTCAAGGATAATGTGACTTCTGCAGGATTCAAATGCAATCTCTGTGGCTTCCAAACTAAGAGCTGTAATAGAGCAGAGGATTACCTCAGTTCTTAACTGTATCCACGTGCTTCCAGAATGTTTTTTATTAGATAGTGTAGTGCAGGAAATCTTACAGGAGTTAAAAGGAACGATACTTGTCTGCTCAGAGTTCCTAATGCACTGTGGACACTGGTGGTGTCTTGTGTGTCGCATGTTCCCTCCTAGTTGTTGGGAGGTTGTGGTACTTGTAGAATAAGATTATGCATCTCCAGACTACAAGTGCACTTCTAGCTATGCTGCACAGAGTGCAGAAATGAAAATGTTATCTATAACCTAGCAGCAGAGTATAATGTGTGCGTGCTTGAATCTGTAATAGCGTTCTTTTATTTGGCACCTAAAGTATTTTCAGTTAATTACAAATATACAGTGAGGCAGTATTCCTTTTCCTGCTACTGTTTAACTGCTGCTTTGGAAATGAGCCTAACTGTGCATTTTTATTTCCTTTTTAATAATGAATATGTTGCTGTAAAGCAGTCTATCACTGCTAGATGTATATTGCCCAACAACTTCTTCATCATAACAGTGGTGGAAGTACATTTAATTACATCATAGAGACATAAAAATAACTTGTTCCAGGAAGTTGTGTCAGCATTGTGTGGGATTGGGCTGTGTAAATAGCAATATTCACATTCATTCATGAGGTGTTTGTTAATAAGAAAAAGAAAGATGCTTTGATGGGACTGATGCTTTGTCATCTTAAGTGGTAGTTAATCCTGCCTAAAACTGAAAGCAAAAATTTAATCAAAGCAGCGCTCTGTTTCATTACCATTTTGCAAGCGTATAAAATCATGCATATGAATACACAAACTGGATAAGGTATTGGATGAAGTATGAAATTCTGCCCAATCCAGCTTTTATCTTTCAACTGTTTTTTCTTGCAAAATGTTTTACATGCCTCCACAGCCAGAAGATTGGAGACTTGCCTTTCAATTCCTTACTGATCCTGTTTTAAAAGTAACTGCAGATAACTTGATTAATCATTTTCAGGATCTAGTAGCAACAGCAGTATGAGACGATGTGTAGGTTTAGTGCGCAATATAACTATTTTATGCAAAATAAAATCCCTCACCTCAGAGATTAGGTGCCTGGTTTAAATCCATGTCATGAACATTCAGATGAAGAATAATGTTGTGATTAACACAATGTATTGGGACTTGAAAGTTGGAAGTTTAATTCCTAGGCGGTCATATCTGTCTGTGTGGCTGGCATCAGAAATTTCTTAGGAAAGCGATAAGAATATTTTACTCTTTCTGTAAAGCAGGCTCAATAATGTATTCTTTTCTTCATGCAGCTAGACTGCAGACTCTTTAGAACAGATAGACTCTCAAAGGGCATGTTTCTACTGCAGCTTAAGGTGTGTTTGCTGTATTTGCTGAATGGATATATTTGTACTGAGTGTAATCAAGCCAGGTTTGTTAAATAACAGTAAAAATAGAGTCAGGTATTACAGTGAATGGTACCCAGCTTGCTCTGGACCCTTGTGTGACTAGGTTGTGCTGATAGACGTTCTTTGTGTTTGTTTCCATAGTTGCTGAAGCTAGAGAGATCAAAAAAGTAGATCTGCTCTTTCCTTTCTAAAATGTTTCATTTTGATCAGCTTTTGAATCGGGACTGTGTACTTTTACACAGTCTAGGAAGTTCTGGTCCTGGATTACAGTAAGTAGCCTATAACGAGTACATGACTATTGCTGATGCCACAGGTGAGCTTGTTTACAGATATGCTGATAGAGCATTCCTGCCCTTAGCAAAGGTACAGTTTTCTTTAAATTTGGAGATTAGAATAAACTGTTGTGTTTAGAATGATTGATTTATGAGATCATCACAACATCTATTATAGTGTGTTTTACTGCAAATTAATTGTTTGGCACTTTCAGCCTCGATTGTTTTTTAATTTTTATCTGTAAATTGTTTTAAGTGTTTGTCAGGATGAATAAGACATATACAACTATGTTTTGTCTGTTGAATACTAATACCTTGGCTTTGCCCTTCATGATTATCATCAAGTATAGGTGCTTCTGGAATAAAATACTCTTGTGCAATCTGCAAATGTCAGTTTATTATTGCACATTTTCAGAATGGATTGTCTAGTGAAATGATATCCTAACAGCTCAATGTAAGACATAAAGAGGAGCATCTAGATGTAGATGTAGACATAAATTTTCTGTTAATTGTGGAAGCTAAGAATGCCTGCAGCTTTTATTTGTGGGGAATTGGGAGAATCTTATATTCAGAATTTTGTCCTCAGAATATCTGAAAATTCTCCCAGAAATGTAAGTACAATTTTCAGAAGTGCAGAGAGGTAGAATGAGCTTCAGGATCTGTGGTGGGTACACAGAAACACATCTTTAAGCGTAAGTTGTTCAGAAATCTCAAGGCCAGGATACCTCACAGAATCAGAGACAGGTTTGGAAGGGAAGTTTGAGGGTGGTTCAGGAGTCTGCCTACCCCAGCACCTCTGTTCTGGCTCTGTTCAGAGTTAGAGCTGGTTGCTTAGGGCCTTGTCAGTAGGGTTTGAAACCTTCAAGGATGGAAATTCCAAAGCCTCACTGGGCAAACGATTCCAGTGTTTGTTCACCTTTACAGTAGAGAAAAAAACAACTGTTTTGTTTAAATGGGATTTCCCTCTTTCGATTTGTGTTCACTGTGTCTTGTCCTGTCATTGAACAATATGAAGAAGTCTCTTACTTCACCTTATTTACTTCTCCCCTCAGGTATTTATACACATTAATAAGTTCCCCCCTGAGCAAGGCTGAATAATCTCAGTTTCCTCAGCCCCTCCTCATATAACAGATGTTCCAATCCTTTAATCATCTTACTGGTTCTTCAAGCACTTTATAGGATGAAAGCCATAAACAGGAGAAAATGATGTGGTAGAACAGCAAAATGAAGACAATTGTAGAACAGATTTAAAATATGCTGGATACAAGTGTAAATTGGCAGGCTCTGTGTGAAGGTACCTCTTTTTGATGTCTTTTGTAACAATGACTTCTCTTGTGATTTTTGGTAAGTTGATGCTTAGTAGAAGACATAGCCTCAGCATACGTATTTTAGTTCCTGACTGACAGAGGGTTATGATGGCACAGGCATTTCTGACAAGTTTAAAAGACACAAGGGTAATACACTAGACAGCATTCCAGATCTCTCAGTGGGAAAATGTAAATCTCCTTAATTTTATTCCTGCTGAGCAGTGGCAACTAAGGTCTTGTATTTAAATGTGAATTATTAAATAGACAGCATGATGATGATAGGAGCAAGATGTGTTATGTGTATCAACAAGTTCTCATAAGCCTGATACCTTGTCAAAAATTCATATTCTCATCTATGCATTTGTGATAAAGGCAAATCATTTTAAGAGTATTATGCCTTTTATTCTTAAAAGCCTACCAAGGATTTAAGATTAGGGAATGGAGTGAGAATTGCCATGTAATTTGATAGATGAAAACTCCTAGCTTTAGGCCTCTAGAAGCTTAACTCACCACAACACTGAACAATCACATCTGAAAAACTGAGCAAAGTGTTAACAGGTTGTAGCAATGTAGAGTAATCAGATGTTGTATGGTATCTTCAGTGTAGTCTATCTTCTGCATTAGAAAACTCTTATGAAATGCATTTAATAGGCAGCTCAAAACATTACTAATTGTGGAAAATCTTGAAAATAAGGTTCTTTTTTTTTTTTTAATGAATGGGGACAGTTAAATAATACAAAAGCTGCTAGCAACCTGAAGTTGAGGTATTATATCTGAGATCAGTCTCGGCTCTTAGAATCCAGAGTGTTTGTCAGTGACTGCAGGACATGGAACTACGGCCGTTCAGATTAGAAATAGCACTGAGGCATAAAGCATTGCTAAAGAATGGTGCATGCTCTATTCACTTTATACACCTTTGGAAAATATGGGAAGATGAGCATTGTATGTATACTGCTGCATGGACTTTGGTGCTAAGGTTGATGCGTGTGAATAGTCACATGTTTGAGTGAGCTGGATTGAAGTCTTGTGAGAACCATGGGCATGCATAGTGAGGCATGAGTGGTAGTGTTTGTAGAATCAGGGCCTTAATATGAGATATAGACATAGTTGACTTTCTGTTCAAGTACAGTACTTCTGCAGCAGAATGAGTGAGGCTTTTTGCACACACGATGCTAAATAATAGCTTTTTGAAGAGGAGATGAAGGTCTCTTTTAAAATATAAATATGTAGGTAATACTTCAGGAGATTATTTCCTAGCATATTTTTCTTCCTATAGAAGTAGTTCACAATCCTGCCTAGCTGATGAGATTGGATGAGTTACTAGGTTGAGAATGAGCTCCTGAAGACAGTTCAGCCTTTTTTTTTTAAAGCACAATTATGTATAATGTTTGTATTCCGGGAGAGAATCAGTCCTCTTCTGTCCAGAGCCTAAAAGGAGTCCAAACTGTATTCCCTTATGCAGCTAAAAGCCATGTGATCTTACTAGCACCATGTTGAGCCCAGACTTCTAAGAACTGTGGTGAGAAAGCTCAAAATGTGGGGACATAAACACAGTTTCCAGCTTTCAGTTTATTTGATGCTCAGTCTGATCAAATGTACATCAACACAGAAAATGCAGTTTGAATGCAAACTGAATCTGAAGGCTGTGATTTTGTAATCACAAAAAAAAACATCAAAACCTTAAACCTTCTGCATATTTGAACTGTTTAATAAATGATTTCTGTAGAAAACTCTAAAGATGATACTGTCAAGCAATGCCACTGCTTGTGCGAACTTTTATGATTTATTGCAGTCATGAGAATGAAGTTGTGAAACCAGCACTGTCAACTTCCTAAGCTAATATGACTTCAGAACTGGCATATGGTGCCAAGTTATGGGCTGAGGAGCGATTGTTCACTTGAGAATAGCTTCTGGCTAGAATCCTCAGCTTGTCTCACCCTAAAACTGGTACATTGTTGGAATGAGGAATCAATTAAAAGTATCAGTTTTGCTTAATCTTTACCTATGAGCATATTGATAAAAGTTACTAATACTGAGATAATGCTTTCAGAAAAATGTTATCTGGAGTGACTCTTGTTTGTAAAAGTTAATGTTAACAAACATCCAAAATGCATGAAGATTTTCTATTTTTGATTAAATGTAGGGAAATATGGAACTAGTGCCTTTTATCTAACTCAGTAGGACAAATTAATCTGGACCATAGTCATATGATTGGATAGACAAATGGAAAATGCTGCTGCACAGAGTTTGACTCAGTATATATTCTAAAGTGCTGTTAAAAAACAAATAGTGTGAGGATATGAAGCTAAGGCTGGAGTATCTTTTTCTACCCCCTATTTTTACTTAATTTACTTGGGGAAAAAAAACCCAATTATTTTAAGAAGTAAAAATGAAATTCACAAGTATCTGTATTAAGTTTCCTTCAGTGAAGTCTACTGTTTTAATTGGTCACAAAGTGTTGGTTCCCATGAATGAGAGTCTTCCCATGTAGTGCAAATGAAATGTAGTCCATCCAATAACGTGTTATTGAGTTAAAGGTTTTATTCTTGAGAGGGCTGGAAACAGAACTCCTGTTGAAAATCAATTGAAATAGGATGCTTCACTTATTCAAAATGTCTCAGGGTTTGTTATCATTAATTTGTTTTGTAAAACATGAGGAAATTTGGTTGTTCCTTCTCTACTGCTTTTGAGTCTTTGTTTGCTGGTTCTGCCATTATAACTGGCATGTGGAGCTTTCTCGAGGATTGCTTTTGCTGAGCTTATTGGAGTTTTAAATTTGTTTTGACTTAAGATCTAGTAGCAAGTCTTGTTTTTAATTTGCAGTGCAAGTTGATTGCATAATTGTGAAGCTGTTTGACATGTGTGATACAATTTGATTTGCATTCCTGCCAGCTTTCAACCATAAGAAACAAAATCTGTTAGTAACAATTTTAGCAGGAGCCATTGGAGGGTTTTTAGTTTGTTTGCCATCTCCCAGAGACTGAAAGATGAGACTCTTCTAAAGGTATTTGAACACTATACATGATTGTTTGGTTGAGCTGTGGAATATGATGCTGTGAGTGGCTTTGATATATTCAGAGAACAAATACTGAAAACGGTATAATATATGTATGATAGCCTACATATAATGCAGTATAGAGTGGAAGAAACATCATGCTGGCTGAAACAAGGATTAAAAATCAAAATATAGCAAATAGGCATCAGGAAGTATTGTGGGAGAGAACTGATCAGAAAACTTAGAACAAATGATTATACTGAAAGAGAACTACTTTGTGCCTCAAAGGATACATATATGGAGAATGACCAACATACCCAACATATCCTGGACATTTACAAAGGAGACACAGTCCTGCTTGTGCAGATAGCAGCCATGTTCAGGCTGCCCTATGCATGTTACACTGCTTCAGTTTTTCCAATAATGTCACTGATTTTCACAGGCTGATATTGTTCTGTCTCTCTTCACTGTTGTGCAGTAGTAGGGAGACTTGAGGTAGGATTAATTCCTGAGTAGCTTTTCTCTGGAAAAGACACAGAATAAGCACTTGATTCTCTTGTAGAGAGCAGAGCAGAAGGAAACTGAATGGGCAGAAGCACGTAGTCAGACAGCGGTGTAGGTAAAGAAGTAGTATTTGAGAGTATACAGTAGTAGCGATGGCAATACATACAGTTAGTGCCGTGAGTTCAGAGGAAGACTAACGTGCAGTGGAAATGAAATAACTGGCCAGCAGAAACCAGAAGAGTAATTATTTGTCGTGCATGGGGAGCAACTGATTTATAGCTGATGTGGGTCATTTCAAATTACGTCTTGAAGCTGTTATCAAAATGGGTGACCTTTACTTGCCTCAACTTTACACAGAATTGCTGTGAGTTTATATGAAACATAGGACTATAAAGGACTACTTTGGTCATTCTGTGGTTCCCCACAATCACAGACAACTGTGAAATAATGCCTCCTCCATTTCGCTCTACAGAGCATACCACAAGCCACAGAACATTTTTTTGTATCCTGTAGGAAACTGAAGATGAGGTATAGGAGATCAAAGTCCACTGAAACTGTAGCCTGCTGTAAGACAAAACCAGGAGAGATTAAAGATACCACCAGTATTTTAGTTGCTAACAGTTTCTAACCCCATCTCAGATCACTGTTTTGAAAATGGGTGCAAATGGATCCACATCTAGTGTCCTTCCTGCTGTTGCAATCTCAAGTGGTTCAAAGCAAACTCCCCTCTGCATTTTGTCACTAAAAATCAGTTATTTGTGAAAAAAATACTGTTGCGGCACTATGCAAGACTCTATACTAGATGGAAGAACTGCTTTTGAGGCCAAAATAATGACAGTACATTAGATCTGTTTTTCATACTTGAGTTATTATATGGTGATTTCACTTAAGCTGCCAGCAGGCCAAGAGGGGTGATCCTTCCTCTATGTTCAGCATTTGTGAGAACACATCTGGAGTGCAGTGTCCAGGCCCAGGCTCTTCAGTACAAAGAAGATATAGAGCGAGTCCAGCACAGGGCCACAAAGATGAGTAAGGGGCTGGAGCAACTTTCATATAAGGAGAGGCTGAGAGCACTGGGCCTGTTCCCCTTGGTCAAGAGAAGGCTCTGGGTGACCTTAACAATGGGTATAAATATTGGAGGGAATGAAGATGAGCAAGTCAGACTGTTCTTTGTTGTGCTCACTGATAGGGCACCTGAAGTTCTGTCCAAACACAAGAGGACACTTCACTAAGAGGGTGGTCAGTCACTGGAATGAGTCACCCTGAGAGATTGTGGAGTCTCTGCCCATGGGGAAACTCAAAACCTGACTGGACACAGCCCTGAACAGTTGTCTGTAGCAGGCCCTGCTTGGCTTGCCCTAGGTCTCTTCCAAGCTGAGTGATTCTGTGATGTTTTCAAGTTCTGAAAGTCTTTAAATGCCCATCAAATGCGTAGATACTTTTCAAAAATGTCAGAGTTGCATTTATGAGTAAAAATAACGAAGTGCGTGGAGTTCTCAAGTTCTTATGTGTTCCTTTTAATATGCACTTTGTTCATATCAAATGTAAAGAATTACTTTGTTTTGCATTGGGATGATTCAGCAGTTGTTCAAGGCTTTCAGTCAACCACTCCTTTTTCAATAATACTTAGACAAAACAGTTATTTTTTTGTTAGATCAGCTCATGTATGTAAAGAAGGGCTTAACAGATTTATACGTATAAAAAAAAGTAATTACTGTGTTAGAGGACAGCGAGTACAAGTTAGTCAGTAGTGAAGTCGGGTTTAAGATGCACAGGGAAACAAGAGCTGTATTTTCATTGCTGTGTTCAGGGCTGTAAAGTGCTCTGTAGCACATTTGCTGCTGTAAATACACGATGCGTATTTACTAGAACTAGCTCCATTTGTTTTGTTAATTTTGTTTCTCTCTTAACCTGATAACGACCACTTTGTTTGATTCAGACATTGCACTGTTACCTTCTAACTGCACTAGGTAAATCCAAGGGCTCACTTCGGTTCCATGGCCCTGTGCTTTTACTACACCCGGTAGATGCAATGTTGGGAGTTAACTACTTTTGAAATAACAATAAATTCATAAGCATTTATTAATGCAATTTCTTTCCTCCTGATGTGAAGTAGGAACAGGTATCTAAAGATTCTTGTTGCACTGCTTTCCTTGGATAATGAAATAAGAGCTGCTTCTGCAGCGCTTCTCATTTCTGCTTTATGCTGTGGTCTGGGAAGGTGCTAAGTGCCTCAGCCCTGTTTTTAGAGCTAAAAGCATTCAGTGCCTCATGAATACAGCCTGGTACCAGCAGGGCCGACCTCCTAAATTTTAGAGAGATGGAGCAAGAGCGTGTCATTTGCCCTCTGACGGGGATGTGACCGGTGCCCCTTCAGAAAGGTTTCAGAATGGCGTGTGAGAATCCATGCCAATGGGGCACATCTCCCAGCACCTCAACTGCTGCACAGTTACTGCTGTATGGGCTCCGTGACAGATTAGAGACAGTGCTGTGTTTCTAATGTGCCTGGATAGAACATTGTGTATCCATTGTCGTGTAAACATGAGCCTTGCTGATAAATGTGTTTAGAAAATGTCTTTTGTTTTTTTTCCAGTAGTGAGATTTGATAAAACGTGTTTTGAAATCTCGAACTTAGAGTCCAGTTTATTTTTAAAGCAAGTCTTACTGGCCACAGTCATGTTGAAACAGTCAGGAGAGCACTGGCAGATGTTTGTTACAACTGCGTGCGTAGTCCAAGCTGGGTCGTTCATGCTCATTCTGAAATTGTCAACTTCTGCTAAACTGCCAGAATGCAACTGCTGACTAAAATACTCCCTTTTGCTAAGTAAAATGTTTACATGAAGAAGAATCCATATTCTCTCCTAGTAGCATGTTTCACAAGCTGTGCTTTTAAAGGAGCGGTGTTCATTTAACAGTGATCTTACCGCCTTTCAGGACAGCGCTTTCGGCAGTTTCGGCTTCCAAGCGGGATTACCCTCGCTGTCTTCACTTCATGTCGGTGCTGCCCGCTTTGTCGTGCCTTCACCGTGGCACCGAAACGTTGATGAGGACACCTTCCTGCCCTCGGCCCGGCCTGGCAGGTGGGTGCTGGAGGGCACGGCCGGGGGCAGGAACCTGAACGGAGCGTCCCGTTGCAGAATGGCTCAGGCGCGGTGTCAGGCAGGGCGAGGACATCGCAACTAATGGAGGAAATGCCTCCATGTATTGTTGTCTTTAGTGTTAGAACGAGCGTTAACATTTTCTAGAAATACTGTAATTGAAAAAGACCATTAGGGCCGCTTTGGTATTATGAAGAATTTCGTGGTGCCGGAGCGTTCCGAGGAGCAGGGGGCTGAAAGCAGACGGGTTTAACCACGGAGATGGCTTTCACGCGTGCTTAGCGTTTCCCCGGCTGGTTGGTGGGGGGGCCTAACTTGGCCAGGCGCTTCACTGTTTCTCCGTGAAAGTTCGAGAGAGGAAAGGCGACGGCAGGGAAAGGGTCCGAAGCGTCACTTTCCCGCGGGCAGAAGCCGAGGTTGCCTTTAAGGACCTTTAGGGACGCTGCAAGGGCCGGAGTTGGGCAGCCAGGTGCCGCCGAGGCGGGGGCCGCGCTGCCGCTCCCCTCGCTGCCCGCTGCGGCGCTTACCTGTGGTCCCCGTGGGGCCGTTCGGGGCTGCGGGCGGCTCCCGGCGCGGCGCTGCGGGCGGTGGCGCAGCAGGGCTCGGCCGGGGAGTAGCGCCTGCGCGCCCGTCCCGCCCGCCCTGGGACCGGCCGCGGCAGCCGGCGGGGAGGGAAGGAGGGAGGGAGCGCTCGGAGGGGGCGGGAGGCGCACGCCGTTTCCCTTTCTCTTTCGCTGGGCGGCTGCCCGCCCGAGGCCGCGGGGCTCCGCCAGGTACGGCGGGGGTCGGGGGGCGCCGCGGGCGGGGAGGGACGGGAGTTCGGGCTGAGCGGGGAGAGCCCGCCCGCGGCCAGGCCGCCCCGTCCGGAGGGCCGCGGAGGGGGGGGGGGGGGG
>PPHD01009406.1:0-10928 GCA_002909625.1 Bambusicola thoracicus
GTAACAATGAGGACATTGGAGAGTAAAGAGCAAGGAAGGAGTGGCTCCTGCCTGCATCTCTGTATGATTGCATCAAATCCCTGTGCCTTTGCCGTATTATCTCCTTAAAATCTGTGCGCCTGACACTTTTGCTTTAGCGCAGTTGAATGCATTACCATCCTGAGTTGCAAAAGAAAAGCAGGCGCTCACCAGCCTGCTGCAGAGCTACCTGGGAGGATTCAGAGCCAATCTCCCAAGGGACAGCTGCTGGTTTCAGTCCTCTCCTTTCATGTAGCTCATCTGAAAAAGAGCAAACTATTGTGCAGAGGAGTTGCTGTATGCAAATTTGAGATACGACCTTTTGTCTTTCCAGCATTTTCTGTTTGCATTGCTCCAAAAAGCAGTTGCAGTTTCCCAGCTTTGGGCTCTGCCTCTGAAAACGCCCCAGCTGAGGGCTGGGAGTATTGATGCAGTGCGTGGTGTCTGTAGGTACGGCAGTCACAAAACAGCGGGTGACGGGATTGACAAAACCCACAGGCGGATGATTTGTACTGCAGACAGCAGCACAAAGTGGGGGCTCTTTTGGTTAATGAATATTGAACTTCTCCTGTCTAGCAGCAAGTTGTATCCTGCTCTGCAAATGTGCCTCGTTGTGAGAGGCTGGGCTGCAGACGGGGCGCTGCTTGTGAATCCATTAATTCCTGTCTGGTGGACGAGCGTTCTCCCAACAGGGCTCTGCTGGTCACCCAACGGTTGGTATCATGCAATGTGATTATTTCTTTTAGTTTCACAGTCTTATTTATTTTTCTCCTGAAAGCTAAGAGTCTTTACTCGGCGCTGGCTGCGTTTTTGTAGCTGCCCACATGGCATTTTGTACATGACAATATTCTGCTTCGGAAAGAATTGATGTCATAAATTTGTGCACACAGCAGTCCTTAAATTCAGTTCTATTTGTGGCACGGCTTCCAAAGGGCACATATGTCTCAGAAACATTGTGACTGTTGCATGAAATGGTAATTTTAGTGCATGGAAGATCAGCTTCTGATTTATTTTTATTAGTGCAGATGAAAATTACTATGATATTTCAAGTAGAGCGTAAAATAAATATCTCTAATCTCATTCCATGAGGAATGTTAACTTCCAATTTTATATTCCTTTTCTTTCCCAAGCCACTGTAAAATGCTTGGTATGTGACTTGAGTGTCTGTTCTCCCATGTTTATGTAGGAAGGTTTCTGTCTGTCTTCTCATTCTCATGTAGGAAATGTATTTTCATTTCTGTCGTGGTTTATGTATGCAACATGAAATTTCCGGTTCCTTTGGTCTTGGAAAATGTCTCATTTTTGACCAGAGCACAGAAACATGCATTTATCCCAATGAAATGGTGTGTTAGGAAATGCTGGACATTGCAGGTGATTTCAATTAAAAGAATGCTAAAAGTGAGAAAGCAAAAATACAGGGGCAGCCAGGGCTTATGCAGAGGGCTGCTTCTCATCTCCTTATATCACCCACAAGTGATGGCCAGCATGGTCCTGATCAGCATCCAGGTAGCTTCCCAGAAGGCTGGCTGTAAACTGGTGGTGTGGGGATCATCTGGGGGCTCTGGCCTCTGCTTTGGTTCCCTGGTTATTTTGGTGTGAGCTGAGGGGAGGATGAGCCCTTTGCAGACTTTGGGCTGTGTCTTGTCTGCACTGCTTTCATCTGCTGCCTTTGTCCGCACTGTGGGGTAGCTGACAGCACGAAGCCTGGCCTGCAAGTGGTGCTTCCACCTGCTGCCATCTCAGAGGTGGCATGTAGTGGGAGATCGGAGTAAAGTGTATCCCAGCTGCTATGACATGCTTATCTGCTCTCCTGAGGCTGTTCCATCCTTCTCTTAACGTGCCAAATCTGTGTTACCTGATAGTGCTGGCATTGCTGAACAGATCACTGAAGATACAGTGATGATTCTCAGGGTGTGGCTCAGCGGTGCTGCTCTGAACCAAGGAAATAAGTGTGGATAAGAGAATAAGTTGTGTATAAGTCATACTGAGTGTTTCCATCCCTAGATAGTTAGCAAAAAGCATGGTTATAGCCCAGCCAGGGCTCTGTATCTGCCTATGGGGAGATTAACGTGTGGTTTGTGATGTAGTCCTGTCCGACTGTTGTGCAGAGAGAAAAGCTTCTAAGAATGCTGGACAAAGTAATGTTTCAGTGGGGCTAATTGGTAACCTAATAGCATTGTGGGTAAATAATAAAAGGTTTTGGAAAGAATCGTAAAGGATTTGAGTATCTCTTGGAATATTAATGGAGATGCACGCACGGGTATTTGCTTGCATGTGTGTAATTGTCAATGCAAAGACTTTAAATTGGAAATCATTGGTACAGAAGCAAAGCTAAGGTTTAGAATGGATTTAGTTCAAACAGCCATAGGGAAAGTCAGAGTATTAAAGCACTGAAAAGATGTTCTGCAAGGCATTCACTTCTGTATCAATATATTGATTACTCTGAAGATGGAGTGGGCACATATTTGGGCCTTCTGATAGGAGAAGACAATTTGGGGGAATGGGAAAAAGAACTGTTCAGTAAGAAATCAATAGTAATGCTTCTACTGAAGATCTTGAGAGAGCTCCTGTGAATTTTTCTCTGTCTTCCAGTAGGGTAGGGACCAAGCCTGGCCTAATGGTGAGGAGACCAGTGTGGTCTAAGACATTGCAGGTATAAGAAAAGTAAAGTCATTACTTGAAAATATTCATAATGGCAGGGAATTTACACTGCTAAAGTGACATTTCTGCTGTGAATAATTTACCGTAATGAAAGTCAAGAGTCTGGCGTCCTGGTGAGTTGACATTGGCTGTTCACGGTGAGAGAGCACAGAGATGTTCCTGAGGAGGTAAGGTTGTTGCTTATTATTCTAGGGCATAACTTGAATCGTATTTCTGTGTTGGTAGCACATAGTCTGCTAAGGGTTATCAGTTGCTGGCTGAAGGAATGTGTGATCAGGGCAGTGTCTGTCCCAAAGGCCTTTCCCACCTGGGAGCCCACCATATGGACTGCCCAGTGAGCATCGCTCCCTCTGGCTGCAACCTGTGCTGTTGTAATGGGTTTGGCTAGTCTTACAGCTTGTCTTCTCTGTCACTGTTCTTAGTGGCACCTATGCTGAGTCCCAGAGGGTTAAGGGTGTCGGGCATTGGGGACCGCAAGAAAAACTGCTGTCAGTGTTGGAGTGGGAGCAAGTACGTGTTTGTGCTCCCAGCTGCCCTCTTGTCCACATTCATGTGATGATAATGTCCAAATCCAATGGACTTCCTCGCAGTGATGAAGATGCTTGTCCCTTCCTGTCTGTACCCTGCATTGCATCACAGTGCCCAAATGCTTAAGCTAACTCCAGACAGCACACACTGGAGTTCACTGTTTACTGAGTGCGCTGTGGTCCTGAGGAGCTGAGATGGACAGAGAGATGAGCTGTCTGCATGGTCTGGTGCAGAGTACAGAGCCAGTCCATGCCCCTGTGCTGCAGAGCATGCATGTGCCCCGAGGCTCCTGTGTTCACAAGAGGCAGCTCATCGCTGTCTCATGAGATTGTGTGTAAACCTACAGGCACAGCTACAGTGTTTTCTTTGGCTGCTTGGAGCTTCATCTTTGACTGTATGAATTCCTTTAGGAGAAATCAGCGTATTTAAGGATTGCTTGGTCTCTGCTCTCAAGTACACTGCTTGTATTCCTGGAATACTTATTTTAGTGCAGACTCTCCGATGGGCAGTCTTTTATTCCAGAATAATGGGCAATTCTCCAGTTTAACATAATGTACTTTGTAAGGGTAAGTCTGTAGTTAGTTGTGCAGGAAATACACTCATTTACCAAATCTCATTAATTAAATGGAAACTGTCTTCTCTCTTGCAGTGCTTAGAACATCATCCATCATGAAAAGTAGCTCCTTAGTTTTAGGATTGATCTTTTGATTTTTATGAGTGATCCCTTCTGGATATTAGAAGTGATTTTTCTGCTACTTCTTTTTACAGAAAAAGGGACCTCAGCTTTAGGAATTATGGTTTAAGCTGCTAAGAATTGTCTGGCAACTCCGTGCTTGCTGCCAGGAAGCTGTTCCTGTGCTCAGGACAGTACATCTCTGCTGTTTGATGTAATATTCTACGTGATGAAAAAATAAAGTAGCTTTTTTTTCCTTCCATGCATGGCCCCCCCACTTCTGGGCAGCGCGAGATTAATCTTCTGGCTGCCAATCTACAGAGCTTTTGCCCAAGCCAGAGACACTTAGCAACGCCCGCACTGCACCAACTGTGTCAGACAAAACCCATCGCCTTTGCTTGGCGGGCTTTATCGATATAATCATGCAGACGCTTTTCCTCTGCTGCCTCGTCTTTGCTCCTAGCCTCACTTCACTTTGTCATTTCCAGGTCACTTCCCTTGCCTTTGTCAGCATGTTTAGCATTGCTCCACGTACACGCTGCCCTCCAGAGCACCGTCATGCATATTAAACACATGTCTGGGACCATGGCATGAAGTGGCCCGTCCACTTAGGAGCGTGATGAAGCCATCGAGAAGAACAGATGAGCTGCAGACCTTTGGGAGGTTGGTTGTCTGCAGCCCCACAAGCACCTCCTGCTGACAGGGTGCTCGTGTGGCCCTCACACAGGTGGGCACACCGCTTCTGCCATCCCTTGCTGCTCTGACTTGTCTTTGGTACTGTTAGAGCCAGCCTAGCTTTGTAATGTAATTATTCATGTTGAGCATAATCAATGAGCCACAGAGCAATCAACTGGTGACTCCAATCAGCGGAATTACTCGGATGGATCAGAGCGAGTTCCTTTTTCTGAAAATGATGTTGTCATTCACACAGAAGTGAGTTCAGGGAAACCTCATTCTTTATGCAGCATGTGCTGTGACTCTTGGTACCTGCCACATAAGTCCTTGTCTTGTCATACTGGGAAGATGTAGATCATGAAGGCCTTTAAGTGCAGAAGTGCCGTGGTAATAACCATATGCAGAAAATACTGTAGCTTTCCCTTGCTGCTGCAGTTACTAGTGGGAAGAATGCAGTTAGTTTTAGCTGGATGTCTGTAGGACCGTGTGGATGCAGCTCAGCCCATCCCAGAAAGGTGGTAGTTCATGCAGTTGTCCAGTAGTGAGTAGCTGAGACTGATAGCTGCCAGTCCATGTGGTACCCCCAGTGCAAATGGGCTGTGTACCTTCGACACCTAACTGTGACCCTTGCACCTTGGGTAGGTGAGTCTTTCTGCCTTTCACATGTGTCCTTTCTTCCAAATCATAGAAATACGGTGTTTCGGAGCAGGGGGAGGAGGGGTTTGGTATGAAAAATGGCACTTGATGCCTGGCAGGACTTGGGCCAACCCTACAGCTGTATGGAGCGGAGGCCAAATGTGTGCCCTTCCTTTGCATTTGCCTCAGCACAGCTGTGAGAGTATAATGCAGATTGCCAGCCATGTGCTGTGATTTTTTTTATGTGCTCGTCTCTGCATGTACTGGTTATGTGTTATTCTGCAAACCTGCCTCTGTCTGTTGGCTAGCCCCAAAAAGCCGTGCATTTGTTTCCTCCCCCACACGTGCTGGATGCCACTTGCTCACCAAGACTGCGGTTTGAAGATTTTACCCTAACTGGGAACTGATGCCAAAATAGATGGTCTCTCTCCTCTTTTGCAGTTGTGCATCTCCTCGCTTGCCTCAGGTTTGCAGGTTGTGTGGCCAACAGCTGCTGACTCACTGGGCTCATTCTGTGAGTCATTCAATTTTGATAAGGGGCAAAGGAGTCCTTGGGGAGTTCCTTCCCCCTCTTGGTGTGTTAATTTTCTGCTAGCTCAGCAGACAGAGCAGACTTGTCTCACTTGTCTGCCACTTGCTCCCTTGCAGGGGAAGCAACAGGCAGCGTGGGATGGCTCCTTCATGTTGTGCATGGTCACACCAGATTATGTTTAACATCAAACTGCTGTCTTACCTACTTACTGCTTACCTTGGATGCGTCTGCAAATGGAAACTGCTGAGCTTTTATATGGCTGGTGTTGAGTTCTGAGTTTTAAAATACAGCCACGAATAACTATTTGACTTTAAAAAGCTAAAATGTTGTGTGCGTGAACTCATTAATTTATTGTCAGACTCGTGTTGATTGGGGTAAGCAAGGATCTGATGATGACATCTAAATACTTCCGTGTTGTTGGAGAACTCCATTCCCAAGTCTGAAATTGTGTCCACATGTTGGTGGTGATCCTTCCCAACATCCCTGATCCCCAAGGGGATGACTCCCTGCCTGTCCTTGGGCACTGAGCTCCAGTCTCAGAGTTCTACTCCTGTCCTTGAACATCTTGTCCTGGGCTGCCTTGCAGGGCTAAGGGAAGCCAAGGCTGAAGGTATTTTGAACTGTCAAAGCTGTTTGCATTTTGTATATTTGAAATCCAACTGGGGAGGAGGACTTACTCTACTCTATTTTACTGTTATTTTAAGAGTTTTGTGTTTTGAGTTGGAGGGTTTTCTTGCTTTGTTTTTAATCCTCGTAATAGCTGCTAAGGCAGTATAGCAAACCTAAAGTAGGACTCCTGCTGTTCAGAAAAAAACAAAGATGTTTGAAAACTGTTCAGTTGGGCCCAGTTCTTCAACTTAATTCTAATCCCTGATTTGGAAGCCCAAAATACATGGGAGAAAGCCAAGGTGCACGAACAACTGTTGTTTCAAAGATACGAGTGTGTCTTGGAGCGTGTCTCCAAGATTGCCTTTGTCTTTATAAGAATAAGCATGGCGTTTGTTGGCAGGATACTAACTTCCTTATGGCAGCCTTTCTGCAGACTTTAGGCACTAGTTCAGCAAAACAGAACCATGTGAACAGCTCCTTCTCTTCTGGATGGGACATTTGTATGTTTACTGAATACTGAGCACATGAATAGCCTGTTGGCTGTTGCATGTTGAAGCACACATTTAAATGATTTGCTGACCTCGGGCCAACATGCAGATGTGAATATTAAAATGAAAATGTAGGCATCCAACCCAGACTGTGAAGTTGAAATACTTCCTTTTCAAAGCAGTCTTGGGGATTTCAACAAACATTTTCCATTAAGATTAATGGAAGATACATGTCTTAATTCCTGTAGTCTGCTTTGAAAACATCAATCAAGCGTTACGGTATGAAGCCTCTAAATGCTTGATGTCTTGGCACCGCAGTCTGCATTCTCAGCTCTGTGGCCTTATAACATCTCCTGGTCACTGTTTTGTATTGGGATATAACAGTCCTTACAGCACAGTATTTCCAGTCCCTATGATTTTGTCTGTTGTTTCATGATACTTGGAGATTTATCTTAAAATAGCCATTTCTGCTCCTTGATCACAGTGGTACTGTTGATTTCCATTCTTTCTATTTAGTGTGTGTTGTGGGAGGAGATGGACGTTTACAGCCTTTCTATTCATGAAAGAAGGACTCGCAGCACTTGACAGCCTTAACCACAAGTGCTCAGGATCCCGGAGGGAATATAAAATTGATAGGCTTGTGTGTTTTTTGGTGCTCTTCAAGTCTGAAGGTTTTGAAAACAGCCTCCTGATGGGTGGGAAGCCACTCTGCTGCTGAGGAACATTCAGTGGCGATGCGGCACCGCAGCCTTATGGCGTCCTGCGCACACATGCAGGCACCTGGGCACATGTGTTGGGAGACAGGTTGGTCCCGCTGTGTGCCAGATGTGCCACAGTCAAACCAATCTCTTCCCTGCCTTTCTGGAAAGTGCTTGGAATTGTTGCCTCCTTGCTGTACCCTCTCCTTAGTGGTGCTCCAGGCATCCCAGCAGGGCATAGCAAGTGTAATTTCCATGTGCTATCCGCAGAAATGCTTTTTCTTTTGGAGGCAAAAAACCTTGTTTTCCTTCAACTCTGCCTTTTGTGCGTAGGCATCGGTGCTTGAGGCAGAGCATTTCATTAAAGATTTATGTAAAGCAGGGGCTGGTCTCTGAGGCAGGAGGATAAAGTTGTGCTCCAGAATGTTAATGTGGAGCCGGAGCGGTTTTAGTTGTGCATAACGCAGCACCGGCTGGCACATCGCAAGGATGCATCCAGGGAAGGAACCTCGTGCCATCCTTACCTTTGCCACCCTGCAACTTCATTCACGTTTCAGGGTATGTGAGGGCAAAGTGAGCTGTGGGCAGGCTGTGCTGAGCACCCTGAGCATGGTGCTGATAGCAGCCTGCAGCCCAGCATGGAGTGGGGCAGTACGCTGAGCTAACCTTGGTGGGTGGGAGAAAGCTGGAACCGTGTGTTGTTTTGTTCCCTCTCTGCCCTGTTGCTCTTCTCCAGCTGGCATGAGCAGGTGGAGCTCAGCTGGTTTCCTCCTCAGGGATCTCCCTGATACATTTAAGTCTGCCCCCAGTTCTCCAGCTCTTTCCTGTGGGATATTTGGTAACCCAAAAAGTCTGTCGGTTGTGGAAACCCACAATCTGATGTGCAGAAGAGTGCCACCAGGGTTCCTGCAGGGCTGTGAGCAGGGCTGGGCCCAGCCCCATCCCCAGCAGCTCATGCAGAGCCCAGGGAGCCCCAGTCTGACAGTGCTAGGGAGAAATCTAGCAGCATATGGAGCTCCCCTTGGGCTTTGCAGCTGCACACAGGCACCCATGGTATTTTTTCAAGACAGTGTTGTTTACTTTTGGTGACAGGTGTAGCTCCTGTTCTCTGCTTCACAGGCAGAATTTCTTCTGTAAAGATGCTCCCGGAGCTCCCAGGGGTTGCTATCCTTCAGATGTGCATTTGAGTATTGCTGAGCTACTGATTTGAACATAAAGGCATGACAGGAAATGGGCTTTGTATTAATGGAAATGTAATTATGTGTGTTTAGTAAACTAGTAGAAGTAATTCTAGAACACAAAACAAAGCAAGACTTGAATACTTATTAACCAAAAGACAATGGTGGTTGCAGTGCACCTTGCAGTAAACACCTGTGTCCTATGGGACAGGCTGCAGGTGTTGTCATGCTTTCACAGCAGCAGGAGATAACCATCCTGTGGGCACAGTAGGAGGCTTTGGCCAATGCGGCCTTGAATTCTCTGCTGTGCGAAGATCCTGTGAGTTACAGGATGAAGGACTGGACTAAGCCTGTCTGCACAGGCAGTGCTGGCCCAGGTAGTCTCCTGGAGATAGGATCTCTGCTTTCCTTTGAAGTAGTCTGTGAAAAGTCATGATAATGTGGAGATTTCCTGGGCTCTTTCCCTCTGCCCAGCAGCTCCTACTGGGGTCAGAGGCCAAAGTGCCACATTGCATGTGTGTGGGAGGAAATGCTGTAGGACTCTGGGCATGCAGAGGGCAGTGGATGGCAAATGGTCTTATGCAGGGACACATGAGGTTGAGACTGATATATCAGCTGCAGCACTGTAACACTGTGAGTGGGAAACAGCTTTCTGAGAGGGAAAACCTGAAGGCAGGTGTGCATTGTTTTGGTGGTATGGGCTACCAGCTTCCATCCGCTGGAGAAAAGGAAGGTGTAAGATCCCAGAACTGAATTGGTTTTGCTACTTTCACCATGCAGCTGAACTAACAGCAACCTGTGACCATCCTGTCTGCAGTGTGCGTCAAGCTAAGGCTGTGCGAGTTAGTGAGTGCATGTTGCAGTGCTGTTAACATCAGTCATCTGTGCGGAGGAGGCCAACAATACGTGTGTTCTAACAAGCACACACCTGGAGGAGCACCATCAGCTGAATTTTGTTGTGTTTGCCAGAGGCATGTAATGTTAAGCTGATGATTTTTGCAAGACAGAGTTCTGAATGACTTTGAATTCTTCTGGTTAAGTCAACTTGGTTGCTGGGGGAGTACAGCCGAAAGAAAAGATGGGCCTGTGTCCTTATGCTAAGCAAGGAACGTTTCTCAAGTTCTCCTGAATGGTAGAGTATGAACTGTAAAAATCCAAATGTGTTTTCTCATTTTGATGTGGTCTCCATTTTGGCAGTGCAAGGGACGCAGGACACCAAAAGGCCACTCAACCTTCCTGCTTCCTCCCCAGCCACCAGAGCCAGCAGCTGTCAGCTCACAGTTGCTTTTAACAACTCTGCAAGTGAGCTCTGGAAATGGCTTTGCATATGTGACAGTGTATGGTCCAGAACTATCAGGTTGGCAGTGACAAGTTGTTGTTTTCCAGCAGCTTTGGAGGACAGGGTATACTTGAAATAAATCCATCAAGTAGGGTTTCACATTGGCCAGGGCTGTAAGCAACAGTTTACTGAGCTTATTTATGATGTTGCACCCAGGAAATGAAATGGAGAAATGTCAAATGCTTTCAACAAACGCCAGCACAATTTAATGCCCCCTCCTCCTTGCTTGGATTTGTGCCTAATGCTTATTATTGCAATAAACCACATTCACATTCTAGGTGGTAAATGGAATTCACCCAATAATTAAAACTACAAATAAAATACATTTATTCATCACCTTCATTCCCTGCATAGTTTGCATTCTTAGTGCTAGATGTGGTACAAAAATGTGCACCTTGGGTATTTTAGCTGTTCGTGGTGTAATGACCAAACCTGTCTGTGAGAGCCTTGGGAACCTTAAGCTGAAGGAAAACCACACAAAAGCTAGAGCTGAGTGGCTCTCTTGCAGGATATTTCCAGTCTCTTCCTCTGTGTTTGGGCCCTGGTCTGGTCTGAAGCACATCTTCTGTTCAGACTGCCGATTGTTTCCATTGTACGGAGACAGCCTCGCGTTCCTCAGTTGAGTAACCATCTGTCTGCCCTCCCACGCAGACACCTGAAGATGAGTTAATGTTGAAAAGAAAACAAATCATTTAAATGATTCTAAAGTCTCAAATGTCTTTCTGCAGTCATGAAAGTTTCCTTGTTGTTGTTGTTTAATAGGATAGATACATTCTTAGGAATGAAATTTCCTTATTTATGTTAAAATGACAGCGTTCGCTTTGGTAGGGTTATTTTGTATTTGTGCAAAGGGTGTTATGACAGAATCACAGGGGTTGGAAGGGATCATCGCG
>PPHD01009407.1:5663-20701 GCA_002909625.1 Bambusicola thoracicus
GAGTGCTGCAGACTGGCAGCTCCTGTGGGAGAGAGGAAATGTTTTGCCTTACGAAATCTGAAGATTAAAGCCTTCGGTCACTCTCTCTGCAGCAGTCTTCCTCCTCATGGCTTGTAAGTGAGTTAGCAGGGAGCTTGTTGTCAGCCTGGGGAAGAGCTGGCTTTCTCTGGCCTCGCTTGATCTCCGGCTCCCTTCCCCCACTGTCACTTTTGCCTCCGATTAAATATTTTGAAAGGAAACAGATGGGGATGCTTTGAGCTCCAGCGGGTTAAAGTGCAGGATTCCTGAACCTGTGTGGGTATTACTTAGCCTGGTGGTAACGTTTTACCGACCGGTTTATTTTCTTTTTGGTTTGAACAAAGGGGGTCTGACTGCTCCTGATTTAGGAGAGGTAAATAAAAAGCGGTTCGTTGTCTGCGCTGCTGTTTCTCAGCAATTGGCAGGAAGGAAAGAGACGGTCGCACCGCTAATGATTTAAAGCGTGTGACCAGCAGCTATATGCTGCCATTAAATAATACGCACCAAAAAAACTTCTTGGCTTGTAGTGAACATTTGGCTCCTCTTACTCTTAGAGGAAGTGAGTAATCAAAGGGAAAAAAACATGCTATTAAAGTGACGCCCATTTTAAAGGCTACGGCAGTGAACATACTGCAGTCCACCCCATCAGGGCTTGGTCCTTTTGGCTGTCGCTGTTACAACATCTTTTTCCCTCACACAGCATTGGGCATATTCAGTCTTGTGTCCTTCCATAGCGATGATGCCTGTGTTAGCCTTGCAGGGCAACCCCTGGCACTCTTGGTGCTCTGTGGGATGGAGAGGAAGTTCTCCTCACCTCCAGCACAGGATTCCCCATGCAGCTCCGCTACCCTGCACTCATCTGGTTTGCAGCTCTGCAGGGTCTGGGCCAAGTACATAGCATTGTTGTGCTGAGTGCTCCACGGAGCTGCTGGGGAAGAGCTGTTACTGTACAAAGCTGTAGCAACTGATACAGATTTAAACTGCCTTAATAAAAAGAAGAACAGTTGTTTTCCAGGCAGTGTTTCTACTGCATTCACTGGCAGAGCTTGCAGTAATGCTGCTCCAAGCACGCATGAAACAATAAGAATCTTTCTGATGCCCTCCTGACAAGTCAGGTCTATTCTGGGAGCTCTCATCCATGTTTCTAAACTTTTGAATCACTTTTGCCTCCTTAATGCTTGGAAATATCTCCTTCCCACCCTGCTTAGAAACAAGTGATGCTTCTTATTTTTGTTTCCTAGGAAAGATCAGACACTACTTCCTCCTGTCAGGCTCTCCCTGAGCTCTCCACTTGTCAGTTGATTGAGCACCGGAGCTGGCAATTGGTTGCACCACCGGCTGCAGCGCCCGGGGCTTTGCCCACACTCAGTGCCGAAGAGCAGGCAGGAGGGGACAGCTCCTGCTTCTCAACAGCAACCCCAGGTCCTGGAGGGGTAGAAGAGGTGCCTTTCCCCCCCGCCCCAGCAAGGAGCTTTACAGGGTCAGGGGAGGGCTAGGGCTGTGTTTGGGCCCACCCGCAGTTGTACCTCTCATTCCCCAGTTGCTGGGGAGGGATCAGCCTGGGGAGCCTGCCTTTGGCTCCTGGTGTTTTGCCACACTTGTAATTTCACGTTAGTTCTCACAGCATAAAAAATGCAATTGCGTGGTCCCTCCCACACAGCACTCCCCATCGCCTACCGAGGCTGACTCGTTTCCTGTTACATGCTTACTTCAGCATTTCGGCTTTACCCTTTGTAGCCTTCTCTTTTCAGCCTCGGGAGCGATGTGGCGCTGAGTTGTGCTCCCCAGCTGTTCACCCAGGGGTTCCCATACTCATAGCTTCTGGCACTGAGTGTGCTGGGCTTGGTTTTAAAGGTAACAATGGGCAGCAGCTTCGTAGCATTTCTGGGAAACGCAGCAGTGACTCTGGGGCATGAATTGCTGAGCTTTCTGGTTTGTCGAGATTGAGATCTGAACAACAGAGCTCTGAGGGAGTTTTGCAGGCCTCGGAAGAAACCGTGCTAAGAGCTGCACGTTGGTGTTGCTTGGTTATCTCAGCCCCCTCTGCTCCTCATCACAAAGCCTCACTTGGGGCTGAGGAGAACCTGAAGCTGCAGCAGAGGCCGCTTCCTTTAACTCACATGCTCCCCAGTGCGAGTAATGGGGCAGAGCAGGGCTTGGGCTCACAGAAGTGCCCCAGGGCAGGGCCAGCATCTGACCCTGCGTTGTGCCTGAAGCCTTGACGTGCTGCACGTCCGTGCAGAACAGAAACCCAAAAAAGACTTTTCTCTTGCTGAAATGTTGCAAAAAGGCGTGGAGATAAAAGCCACAGAAGAGGATCTTGCTCTGGGGCAAAGACAGGCTATCCTGACCTAGGAATGCTGCGCGCGAGCAATTTGTACAGAGTTACTGACCTGCTAGTTTGTAATACAATGTGTTCCAGCAAAAAAGAAAAAGAGAGATCCCTCCTAGCAATGTAAAATCTGCCTTGAAAGTGGCAGATAGGCTGCATTGTCAGCTGGGGTAATTTGGCTTATCAGATTTATTAACATGCTTGTCAGTAGTATGCATTTTATCTGGTGATCTGATGCTGTAATTTGCGTGCAGCCCGGCATCAGCATGTTTAATAAGCTGGGCTGGGGCTGCTTTTCCTAACCACCACGCTGGGAACAGGGTAAGCACAAGGGCTGCGTGCTGGTCAGGAGCCATGCTGAGCAAGGGGAGCAGCAATTTGGCTTCAGAGTGGTGCTCAACACATTGTGTGGTTTTTGTGTTTTCAAGGAAGTGCCCTGTGTCTCCAAGGCAAGGGGTCCCTTTAGTCAAAGCATCGGTGTGATGGGCTCCTGCATGCTGCATTAGCGATGCTGCCAGCTGTTTGATCTCCTGTGGAAGCACATTTATCTTGTGGTGGTGCTCAGAGGGTTCCTCACCCTTTGCCGTTGCCTGTCCTTGTCCTAAGCACGCTGTATGTGATCTCTTAGGTTTATGGCACTGCATTCATTGAAACTACAGCTGTGAGAACTGGCACATTCTACCTGGTCTCCACTTTCCCTTACTTAGGGCTCTGGTGTACCATTTTGCTATGGGATGCTCTTGGACCATCCGGCCTCCAGAATGCCTTGCAGGACCAGAAAACCAGGAGTCAGCTCTCTTCTAGTGATATTCTGGACTTGTGCCCCTCCTTCTCACCTTGCTTCCTATCTTCCCATGACCCCTCAACACACCATAGAGCCATCTCCTCATGCCACAACAGCAGCAGGGTGAAAATGTTGGGGCATTTGGCCCCAGAGGAACCTGAAGAGATTTCTTTCCTTCAAAGATGACTTTTTTAATGCTGCCTCTCTATCTGAGTGCCAAGAACAGGGTCACAGAATGGCTGAGGTTGGAAGGGATGTCATCTGCTCCAGCTGGAAAGCAGAAGGGCTCAGCCTCTCAGGGAAACAAAGCTGATCAAAAACAAACAAACAAAAAAAAAAAAGGAAGAAAGAAAGAAATTCTAATTGTTGAATAAAGTATGTGCAACATGTGAACAAGCAAACCATCAGACTTGGTCATCTCACCCATGATCAGACCCTGTCCAGGCTTTCAAGCCTCATTCAGTTAGAATAGTGTTTGTGTGCTATCCCAGCTGCAACATGCGTGAGGACAAAGGGACATCAGTCCTCGTGTTCATGACATGCCTTCAGGTTTAAGCAACTTGACCCCCAGATACATGCAGCCTGCAATTTTTCTGGGGATTGGAAAGTGATGTGTAGGCCCAGCTCATCCAGTACCACAGGGCTGCCAGTGGTGTCAGGCTATGGTCAAGGACAGGAGTTCCAGTGATGGCAGGCTGCTGCAGAGACCTCAGGCATCACAGCCCAGGTGGACTTCAAGAGAAGAGGTTCTGTAAATTTTGAGTCTTGTACACCAAGATGATTCCCATGAAGTTTTAGTTGGGGAGACTGAGGTCAAAGCTGAGCGCAAGAATAGTAGCTCCAGCAGATTGGCTAATGTAGATCGGCTACCTAAGAGGCAGGCTGTTTGAAAGTGAAGAGGCACTCACAAATCCTTCAGCGCCTTGGCGAATTCAACCACTGATGTGCTGATGCTTAACCAGCCTTACGTCCCTAGCTTCAGGCATCAGGGATTTGAAGCTTTCTTTATCTTACATCTTGTTATATCGGAGGGCTTACTTGATCATCAGCAATTTTCACTAGAAAAAAGGTATTTGTTCCTGAGTAATATTCTCTCTTAGGATCAATTACGTGTAGTGTAGGAAAATAGTTATCACATTTAATGTTTTACTAAGTAAGGGAATGAGAATTGCCACGTTTGCCTTGTACTCTTGGTCCAACCCAGACTGCAGCACAGAGCAGAAGTACAGAGCATCGAGCACTGGATGTGGTGGAGGAACGGTGTCAGCAGGGAACTGTAAACAGTGCCATAACTTAACGCCCTGAGAGCCATTTGTCCACGTTACAATTTCCACACTCATCCTGAAAGCTAAAGGAGCTTTTATGAGAGGGTGGCGAGAAGTCAAAGTCAGTATGCTTCAAAACTTGAGAGTTTGTCGCTGGGGATCCGCAGTAAGCAATGCAACTCTTTTGCCTGTATGTTAATACAAGGCACCAGGGAAATGGTTGCGTATTTTTTCGTACATGCTACGAGTTAATTATTACCACAAGACTTTTCTTTAAAGTCATACTGAAAATATTTTCCCTAAGAAAACAGTAAATGATCGGAAAAGCAAATAAATCAGAGTTTAAAGGCTTGTTATCTTACCATCCTTACCACAACTGGATCCTGCAAGCTCTGATGATGGATGAGCACATTAGGCTGCACGTATTTAAGGCACTACAGTCTTCAGTGCCAGGAGCTTAAAGTACACTGTCAAGTTATAAATCACAGGCCACAGTTGTGCCTTGACATCATTGCACTCCAAGCATCTCGAGTAGCAATCTTATATTTAAATCCTTGCGTGTTTCTAATGAAATATTATGTTTGTTTTTAATTTATGTTTTACCATGTTTGTTTGTTTTGCATTTTGCTGAGCTTGAGCGGGGAAACCGAGAGATACATTTCCAATAAATCTCACTTCTATCCAACATGCTGTGACTCGCAAATATCACGGGGAAATGTTGATTTGAAACATTTTGAGAGAAGGAATTTCTATTTTATTGAGCTTATTGGATTTTATGCCTTTTTTCTTTTATGAAACTTCAAATCTGAATTAAAATCTTAGCCCTCTCCTGGGACGAACCCACCTCTTGCCTGCTAAGACTTTCTTTCTGCCCTGCACATTCCACCCAGCTGTCCTCTGGGAGCATACCCCATATGGAGCTGTTTGGGAATACTTGCTCCGTCAGCCTGCAAGTGTTGCAGAACAAAGCAGTCACCTGCAAACCGGTGCTTTGATGCCGTCGCTATTCTGCTTAAGACTCATTTCTTCTTTCACTAGGTGCAAAGTTTCCCATTAAATGGACTGCACCAGAAGCGGCATTGTATGGAAGGTTCACAATAAAGTCGGATGTGTGGTCTTTTGGGATCCTACTGACAGAGCTGGTAACAAAAGGGAGAGTGCCATACCCAGGTAAGGAAACCATCTGAGCCCTGCATCACAGGGGGCAAAGAGTGGGAATGAGCCATATGCTTAAACTGGAATGTGTGCTTATTGTCACTGGGCTCAAAGGAGGACGGTTATCATGCAGAAGTTCTGTGTATGCTTGAAAGGAGGTGGTCCTGGCTGAAAGCCAGCGAATGTTGGTCGTGAACAAGAGGACAGGAAATCCAGTGTGCCCATTTCTATGTTTTTAATTGTTTTCAATTAATTTACTTCCTAGCAAAATAATGAAAGCAAGGTAAAACAACTGCATCATTCTCCACATTTGCATTCCCTTTAAAATACCGACAAACTCCCAGAATAGCATTACTGTATTTGTTCTGTCAGTCTGGTTCTGTACAAGGTCTGGTGACTGTCTGAATGTCTGGTATTACCAAATCTCCCTTTTACATACTCTTAAATTTCAATCCTTGTGCTAGACATGGATGGAAAGGAAAGAAAAAGTGTGTAATGTGCAGGCCAGAGCTCACGGCAGGGTCAGAGAGGGGCCAGGTTCTCTGCATGGGGGAACTGGAGGCCCCGTGACTCTTTGTTGAAAGACTGCCAAGTATCCCATGGATTAAGATTTGTAGCCAGGGTGATTGGATCTGCCTGTGCAGAAAGAGCTTTACCTTCTGCTGCCTCCTCTGAAAACTGCGGACATTCAGGTGAAGAGGAAGGGGGTAAGGAGAAAGCAGCGCGTTACATGGAAAAGAATTTAATCCCTTCATTCACTTATCACCGTGGATACTAATAACAGAGCATCCAGCTGCATTTTTGCTTTTTAATTTCTCGTTAGGAAACCTTGGCTGTGTGTACTGCAGCTGATTTGTTTTGGCTTCAAGCTGCGCCAGGGAAGATTCAGGCTGGACGTTAGGAAATACTACTTCTCTGAAAGGGTGGTCAGGCACTGGAATGGGCTGCCCAGAGAGGTGGTGGAGTTGCCAAGCCTGGTGGTGTTCAGAGAGCGTTTGGATGTTGTGTTGAGGGACATGGTTTAGTGAGAACCATTGGTGAAGGGCGAATGGTTGGACTGGGTGATCCTGTGGGTCTTTTCCAACCTTAGTGATTCTGTGATTCTGTGATTTAGTGGAAAGTGTCCTGGAGCAGTTCCAGCTTGCCAGTCTTGCCACTGTCAAGCAGTCAGGCCCATAAATCAAATACAGTAGGAAAAGCATCAATTTATCCTTTTGTATCTCGTGCCACTTCAGAAAGCTGAGCTCAGCAAATTTGAACTCCCAGAGTTTTTCAAGAAATTTCAGCTTTACTAGCTCCTAGCAGCCAGCAGCTGATGATTGGGAAGGAAATATGGGAACTGAAAGGCTTCTCATGATCAGCAGTGAATTTTACAATGACTGGCAGAGAGCAGCTTAGCAAAGCTGTGACTGTGCCAACAGAATGAAGGAGCAGAAAGAGAGGTTATGTGTTTCTGTGGGGTGGATGAATCCCTCTGCCCTGCACTTCCCTGTGTGGTTGAAGAACAGAGGGTGTTGCCTCTGCGTGGAGTGTTTGTGTCAGTGTCTGGGACAAAGGTCTTCTTGCTATGTGGATTATCAGCAGTGGCATGGGGAACGATGATTTTCAGGGTTTACTGAGGGTTAAATGAGCAGTCATGGACTGTGCGCAAAGGTCAAAGATAGAAAGAAGATGTGTAAAACATAGCTGATATGGCGTTGTTTCCATAGGGTAAGCAGAGATCCTGTATGGATGCAGGAAGAGGATGCTTCTGCTAGGAATGGGTGTAGAGGGGCTCTCTCCAGCCAGAGCAGAGTTAAAACTTGTTTGGGTTTTTTTGCTGAGTTCTACATTTATGGGGCAGCAGTGCATAGTGACTTGTCTTTTATCACATGCATGAGTGTAGATAAACACACACACACACACACACACAGGAAATAATACTATTGTGGGCAAAAGTGGCTGTCTAAGCCCTGTGTTAGCTCACAGGTCCGTAACTGAACACTGTTAGCCAGGTCAGTAGAGGATATATGCATTTCCCAAGTGTTCCTTTTCCTCCCTGTGGGAGAAGGAGGCCACTGGATGTGCACTTAAGTGCTTGCAATATGACTTCTTGTTGGATCCATGACAGAAATCTCAGGCCTGGTCTGTGTCCTGAAAATGTGGACAGTTTTATTACATGGCAGTCTGAACACTTCAAAGACAACCAGCAGTGTTTCTCCTCTCCCAGCACTGTCCTGCCCCTTCATCCCACACCACATAAAGCCCTCATGCTGAAAATCCTTCCGGTTCATTCTCCCCCAGACACGCTAGAATGGCATCAAGTAGCTAAAAACAACTTTTTGTGAGTAACACGGCACAGAGTTGGCAATTCATAGAATCACAGAATCACAGAATCCTTAGTTTTCCTGCCTTCACGTCATGGCTTGCATAAGAAGGAAGAGATGGGTGTTCAACCACCCCAAGAGACAGGACTGAGCCCTACTGTGACCAGCAATAGGATCTGAGGGAACGGCACGGAGCTGTGTCAGAAGAGGGTCAGGCTGGAGATGAGGAAAAGGTTCTTCACCAGAGGATGGTCACGGCCCCTAGCTGCCAAAATTCAAGCAGCATTTGGACAACACTCTCAGACGTAGCGCTTGAATTTTGGGTGGTCCTGTGTGGAGCCAGGAGCTGGACTAGAAGGATCTTGTGAGTCCCTTCCAACTCAGGATATTTTGTAATTCTGTGATTCTGTCATGCACCCTAGTTCTGTGATGGTAACTGTGCCTCCAGGGCACAGTACCTCATGCCATGAAGAATCAGGCATTGTTTAAGCTTGTGTAGGAGGGAGAAATACAGCAAGGAGGACACAGGGAGAAGGCAGGCAGTTTCTAGGAGGGGAACGGGATGAGTGAGTGGAGTGGGACTTGGCGTTCATTGTCCTCCAGATTTCAGCCAGATCAATGACCTCCTTTTGGAAGAGAGGCCAGAGCAGAGGTAGGACGCATGAACAATAAAGATTTTACTGGCAGAGGTAAAGATCAGGCTGGAGTTCATGATCCAACATTGCACCCAGACCTCATAGCTCCCACAGGCGAGGCTGACTTTTTGACAGGTGTCCTCATCTTCATCCTTCAACCAGGCCTGTTTCTCTGACAATGGACATAATGATAACGGACTGCTGTGATAACAGTGCTTTCTCATTCTTTTCTCAAGACAGCAGATTGAAATCAGCAACTATCACAGTCGTTCTGGGTGCTGAGGTTCTATTTTCACTATCTTAGCAGGGAAATAAAAGCTGGATATGTGCAGAAGAGGAGCCAAGTTTAAAAAGTAATCTGCTTAGTAAGCCTTTTTCATTCTGTTTCTTTCTCTTTCCACAAATTCCTCTTGGACCTTAGTATCTTTTTAATGGAGTTTAAGAGTAGGAAGCTGCATTTCTCTAGCAGTAGTCAGAATTTGATTTTATTTAATGTTACCTTTTGCACAGACAAAATTCTCAGCTGCACTAAACAAGCATCTCTGAACTCACCCCGTCTAGTTTTTGCTGTGCTTGTCACACTAAAAGGATTTATGCTTTATGTCCAGTGTGACAACAACCATGATAGTACAAATATTGCTGCCTCCGTCCAGTTGGTCTTTGAGTTTGGACTCCAAGCTGGGCTTCAGGCCGTGGGGAACTGCATTCAGCCTCCTCATCACTGCAGGAGGTTGGGGCCAGAAGGGTTGGGCCGAGCTCACGTCAGTGACCCAGCGTGATGGGTACCATTGTCATAAGTGGTGGATAAGGACTTGAGGGAGGTGTGTACTCAGCGCATCACGCAGATAAGCTTTGGTGGGTTTCTGTGCAAGCAGGAAAACTCAACTCACAAATGCTACAGCTCAAAGTTGCAACTCTTCTTGCAAGCAAATAATAATTTATTTAAAATGATGATTAAAAAAAATGGATTTTGATAGTCTTGATTTGTTGGTGTTTTGAATGTGAGAAGCATTTGGAGAATTTCAGGCCTTAATTTTTGAATGAAGTGGCGCTGCTGCCCAAGGAGGTGGTGGAGTCACCATTCCTGGAGGTTTTCCAGAAAAGGATGGATGTGGCACTTAGGGACATGGGTTAGTGGGTGTGATGGTGTTGGGTTAATGGTTGGACTAGTGGTTCTCAGTGGTCTTTTCCAACCTAAATGATTCTATGATTCCATGAATTCCAGATGTTTAGAAATTGTTACTATTTTTGCACAGTAATAATTAAGTTCATATTAATCTGTAAAAAGACAAACAGCATTATGCTTCAAAGGTTGTTTTCCTTAGGGAGCAGCTTTCCTATTTCCTTCAGTACCCTATCATTTGTGGGTATGGAATGGTACCCCTTTCTGAGCCCCACACACCATCCCTCTCCTTTCACCTAGCTTTTCTTTGGGGCTGCTCACAGAAGTCAAGAATTCTGTTTCTAAAGCAAATTAAACAAAACCTGCAGATTAACCTGCCTCTGTATTACCTTGCTCTCTGAGAGCATCAATGTGATCCAGCCTCTGTGGAGGACGGCACAGTTTTACCTTCTCAGCTGTACTAGAGATGTGCCAACACTTCCAAGACTGAGGAACCTGTGAATATGAGTAGAGGCACAACTCTGCATTTGGAGAATCTGAAATACCATTTATCAGGGAATGGGCAGCAGCTAAGCTGTTGTTTTAAGAATCCAACGTTAAGCATTTGTATCTGTATGAGCTTGCTCGTTGGACTGAAATCTCACAGTGGGTGTTGAAGAAGTGTAATTCTCAATCCAAGAGAAGAAAACAAGAATAAGGTGGCTTAAAATCATCTCTGTCTTCAGTGGACTTAATGTTGCCCAGAGTGATCTATATAACATGAACTTTGGATGTGGGGATGCTCCCTAGTTCCAGTAATCTTGTTTCCTGTCTTCTGCAACAGCAGTATTGCCTAAGTCTGTGTTATTTGCTGTGTTCCATCCAACCAAGTTCTAAGTTTTTTTAGCCACAACTGGAAATTTTACATTCCCTTTCATATCACTGTAACTCTTACCACTGCAGCTTTTCTAGGAGGATTCATGCTGCATTGCATTTCTACCCCCAGTCTGTGTGGGCTGTAGATTTGTATTGTATTGAGCTTTAAAGTGGCCATATCCCACAGCGTCCTACAAGTGTTGGAAGTTTCAATAATAAAACTGGATGGTGGGAGGCTATTTCATTTTTCATTTTCTCAAGGACTAAGTAACTTATGGAAAACCCATCTTTTGGAAATGGGATGCTTCCTTTTTGGCCCAAATGCTCGTTCTAGGAACATTATGAACGCAGACTGATTTTCAAGGAGGTGAAATAGCTGGAGTCAGTAGAAGAACATTGCTGAGTAGTTTATTCTACAGACGTAAGGTGTTTTTTAAATAAACTTTTAAGGCATCTAGAAGCCTATTGCAATCAGAATTTCATCTATTATTAACGAAAAGAGTGGAAACTCTCGGGTATTCATTAGGAGAGAAGAGTTGTACAGGCTGCTCAAATATTCTCTCTGTGGTGTTAGAAGTGCAGATACAACAGGCTCCTACTATCAAAACAGAAACACTAAAACTTGCAGGATAAGATAAGCGAATCCAGATAATAGGTTTGTAAATATAAATAGGCCTTTTAAGCAGTAAAAAGCATACCTAAAGCACTGCTGTTCGTCTAAGTCTGACTAATAAAGCAAGCAAGATTTTGAAGGAAAAAAAAAAGAAGCATTTGAAACTCCTTGTTTAAATTAGTAGCACATGTCAAAGCCAACGGATTTTTTTTGGCAGAAGGATTCTGCAGCCCTTGCTGGACACGTGAATTCCAACAGGGAACACGAAGATTGCTTGATTTAGTTTCATATCTGGGTTTTACTGGGAGGGGGAGGGAAAGAAGAAAGGAAGAGAAGGGCGTTTTCCTGGATAATACCACGATGAGCAAAACCTGGCTTCATTGTCTTCCCAAGGACACCAATGACTGTGGCTCCAGGCAACAATGTCCCTTTTTTCTCCTATCTTTTTAAAAGAAAAGGGAAGTGAAGAGCTGTTTGTGTTTTCACTCCCCTCCACCCCTTCCCCATGGTTTTTCTTCCAGCGTATATTTCGTTATCAAGTTTCAGAGTGTGCTTGCAGCACTGAGTAATACACTGGATAAAGTACGTAACATTTGATATCTTAGAATAACAAATCAGTTGGGAAGGAGCTTTCCTGCTGATGTTGCTTCCATCCATGTTGTACTTACAGGAGTACTGCCAAAGGAAAAACAAAGAATTCAGTTTCTTTGGGATTTAGGTATATACAGTAGATAAGTTACTTGGTAACACTAATTTTCATAGCCTTTTATATTTAAGGGAAGCAGTGCTTGGACTAAGCTCTTAGCTCAAAATATGAAGTAATTCATACGTAAAAACAGTGCTGGCTTTGGTTCAAAACACCAATTTAAAAAAACTATCAGTGAGAATGCAAATGTGATCAAAATGCCCATTTTTCTTACAGCATTTTTATAGCATTCACAAACAGTAAGGCCAGAAGGTTTGGGCCGATGCGTCCTTTGGGTTGGTGATGACTCACAGACCACTAGTGTTCTTTGGCAATTTTATGACAAAGTAGAGTATGTTTGAAAATGTTCTAGTTAGATCATAGAATCACGGAACGGCTTGGGATGGGAGGCACCTCAAAGATCATCCAGTTCCAACCTCCTTCTGTGAGAAGAGCTGCCAATAATGAGGAACATCCAGAAGTTTGTTCAGTCTGTGGCAAGCTTTTCTGGTTTGTTGTGAGCAGCAGTTTGGACTTGGTAATACAGGAAAACACCATCTAATGTCTGCAGAGGACTCTGTAAGCTACAGACCATGTTACACATAGCACCATGAATACAGTAAGTGAATGCAGGTGATAAATCTAACACAAGGAACCAGTGCTAACATGTCGTTTGCAGGATAGGGAATACTATAAATCGGTAATCTCACCCTTCCTTTTGCAATCATCATTGCTGAAGGAGACAGTAAAGCAAGGTTTGTAGGAGGATAAGGCAGTTTTCTGGGAGGTTCCTCCGTGTGCAGCAGCAGTATGAAACAGCCTGTCAGTGCTTGTTTGGGAAGCTAAGGTGATGCAGTGGCCTAACCAGAACTGGAAAGCAATCAGGACTTGACCAAATGAAACATTCGTGGCGTTGCCTTTGAGAGGCTCTGAAAGTGGAAACAAGCCACTGTGTTTGACATACTGGGCAAGAAGAAGCAAAAGGAAAGAGCATGGAAGGCACGGTTACAGCCAGAGGCTGGGAATATGATCATTACAAAGACATTGCAAATGGATTATCAGCAGGAGGAAATTACCCTGTCAAGATAAGAGGAAATGGTATTTTGTAATGGTAACATGAGATGAGAATCTAGATGTGGGTGGTCAGGAAATGCTCTATCTTACAGATGCTCATTTCAAAGCATCTTTTAGAATTAAACACAGCTAGAATATGAGGACACAGAGTAAAGCCCAGATCCAAGGATACTGCTGAGTTACCAGCCTAAATGCCACTCAGAGTAAGGATACTGCTCTCACCAGCCAACGTGTAGGGTAGGCAAATGAATCTGTACTGAAGAAGGTTGTTGAATCATTTCTGACAAATATATGGAGTGAAAGGAAGAGATCCTCTGAGTCCTGAACCTGAGGCCAGAAGGATCTTCAAGAGAGCACCCTGGAAGAACAAGGTGTGATGATGGGGCCTTAGATGCAGGGGGAGAATCAGCTAGCAAAAAGAGTAATGTGAATGTATGTATCTCTAAATTTGGTCGTGTAGGAACTTCAGTGTCCCTCCTGGTTTTCCTGCAGGACTGGTTGGCAGGATCCACTTAGTCAGGGCAATGAAGTCGGCTGTTGCTTTTCAGCAGAGGACTGGGGCAGGAGTTGCCAACAGGCGAGCATAAGGCATGCAGTCAAAATGCTTTCCCTGGAATACGTCTGCATGCCTGTGGTGTCAGTCTTACCTTTGATATTGTAAAAAAGCCAAAGGAGTAACTGGAAGAGATATTTAAAACCAAAGCTAAGGTTGACTACAGTTAAGATATGGCGCAAAACACTTGTTTGGTGAATTGTAATGTGTGTAAATGTAAAAACAGCAGAGAAATCAAGAGTTGAAGGGGTTACATAGAAAATACAAGGTAGCAAAGAGCCCGTCTTACCTCTTGAACAGAAAAAAAAGTGTTTTGTTTGACCACTGAGTTGTCTTCTGAACAACTTCATCCACTTCTGGGTTGGGATGGAACAACGCAGTGTGGTAGAGGCGATATTGTCCAGCACAAACCATTAGCAGAGTGAGCTTTGGACCTGATGTGAAAGTAATGCCGCTGGACGTGCCCGGCAGCCTCAAGCAGCGGAGTTTGTCATCTTGAAGCCTCTGCAGCACAACCTCACAAAGTCCTTAAAGAAAGGCCTACGCTCGGGGTGTTCTAAAAATTAATCTTAGTTTTTAGAATCTAGAATGGTATTTGTTGTAATGCGACTATTTTCTTTAACGTTTCATGTAACATGACCACTGCTGCTGGGGAAGGAAAGTGCCAAATCCTACCCAGTAAGCCAAGAGGGTAACCATGGGAGCAGCATCTCCCACTTTAGTCATCACTGAATGTTATAGCTCTCTACTGAAAAAGCAAAAAGTGCAGGTAGTCTTGCAGGAGATGAAGAGCTGAAACCAAACATCAGAGTGGTTTGGGGTTTTTTTCCTCTTAATCAAAAGAAACGAGTACGGTTGGGAGCATTGCATGTATTCTAGATACAGTTACACCTGAGTTAATTTTCCCATGATTCAGTAGTGTGGGTTTGTCTGTCCTTCCCAGGCATGAATAACCGTGAAGTCTTGGAGCAAGTAGAACGCGGTTATCGGATGCCATGTCCTCAGGACTGTCCCATCTCCTTGCACGAGCTTATGATCCACTGCTGGAAAAAAGACCCAGAGGAGCGTCCAACTTTTGAATATTTGCAGGGTTTTCTCGAAGACTACTTCACTGCAACAGAGCCCCAGTACCAGCCCGGTGACAACCTGTAACTCCCTGGTCTTCACACACTGTCACGAATTGCCAGGTGTCCCTCAGCCCTGCCCCACCTGCCCTTCAACGTCCAGCTCCCTGATCGGCTTCCAGGAGTGCAGCAGCATCTCCCAGCAATGCTGGGCACAGAAGGGCTGGAGCTGGGAAGTCACGCGGCCCTCGCCTATGACCACTTGTCCTAATAATCTGAATGTCCTGGATGAAAAGGAGAAAAACACTCGTTGTTTTTTCTTAATCAGAGACTCCTAAACTGCATTATAGTGATGTTACGTAAACTGCAAAACCTCTGTTCATTGTAAATAGTAACTCAGTGCCAATAACTGATCCTAGTGCTTTCCTTTTTTTAAAACGCAGAACCTATGTGATTTTAACTAGTCTTCTCCTGATCCGACTAAAAAGTATTATTTTCCAGAAGTGGCCTCTTTGTCTAAAACATTTTTTCTTTTCATGTTTTAACAAAAAAAAAAAAGACAAAACAAAAAAAAAA
>PPHD01009408.1:0-20699 GCA_002909625.1 Bambusicola thoracicus
GGGGAATGGTTTTAAACTGAGACAGGGAAGATTTAGGTTGGATATTAGGAGGAAGTTTTTCACCCAAAGGGTGGTGACACACTGGAACAGGTTGCCCAAGGAGGCTGTGGATGCCCCATCCCTGCAGGCATTCAAGGCCAGGCTGGATGTGGCTCTGGGCAGCCTGGGCTGCTGGTTGGCGACCCTGCACACAGCAGGGGGTTGGAACCGGATGAGCATTGTGGTCCTTTTCAACCCAGGCCATTCTGTGATTCTATGATTCATACAGGTTAGCTACATATCTATTGCTACCAGGTGTTTATCCAGGAAACAAACATGGCTTTACCACCCTGGTGCCTTGTGACTATTGCACACGCAATGTGCGGAACAGACACAGACTGAGCTTTAACATCTCTGCTCTTCAGGGAAATTGAGCTGTTCTGTGAGCACAAGACTCTCCTGTAGCACTGTCTGTTGCAAATAAGTTAATCTAAAAAAAGATACACGGCTTCTTAGGAACCTTAGGAGCAAACTGCCAGTTCATTTTTCAAAATGACAGATGTGATGAAAATTGGCCAAAGGCTTGAGAAAAAAAATATGGGGGTCATGGTGAAGGGAGCAGCCGGGGGCGGAGAGGAAGGCATTCCTGAGCCCCCTGGAGCCTCGTGCTCCTCCAGGACCCATTAAAAGCTTATGTTACTTGCACTGCCTATAAACAAGTGCTTTCTTTTGCCATCATAGCCTTCCAGTTATGATGTTACAGCAAGCGCTTCGGAAGTGTTGACTGCTGTCTTGTAGTGAAGCAAGGCACCAAAAATGACAGCGAGTTACAAATCAAATGCCACTGATTTATTACCTTCCCAAGTTTCAGGAGGTTTGTTGTGATTCCTAAGTGACCTTCGTAAACTGACTAATCAATAGCACATATGAACACTGACTGACTGCAATGGAAAGTTTCACTGCCAGAGGAATGACATCAGCGCTGGCAGAGGACAGATGAAGAAATGTGGATGGCAAACCCATGCCTATTTTTCACATTCTTTTGCCTTTATTATTACCCCTGCTGTCATCAAGGTAGGAAATTTCAGGATGGAAGAAAATCCTGAAAACTCTGCTATTCTCCATAAAAAAAATTCCTTCCATTCACTTACTGGGTCTATTGCAGAGATCTTCATTTTTATTGGTTTTGCAGTACACAAAATACAGATTCTAGTAGCAGATTACAGCCCTATTTACTATGAAGCAATGTGTTAGAAGGATACTGTGCCCATTCCTTCTTTTAGTCTCTTCCCGTTGGATGCACTGAAATCAAGCAAGAAACAAATCAACAGCTGGAGAAGAGAAAGGAGAGATTCATAACAAGACATTGCACTTTCCACCTCTGTGCAGGACACCAATTTGAACCAGACAGGTAGCATAAGATGGCAGTTTTCTCACTACCAGTACATTGTTTCAATGGAAAACACTAGAGGTCCCATTCTAGCTGCAGGGGATCAGTGCTGCCCCTTGGCAATAGCAGTGCTGGCTGCTGGGCTACCAGGGAGGCTGAACTTAGCTGTCCTCCTTCTCTGGACCAGAATGAGCTGATACAGAGAGGAAATCCGCACAGCTCCTCACTGCATTTGCCTTGGGAGAACAGTGTCAGGGGTTCACCCGAGTGTCAACAAGGAGACAAACAAGGGAATATCTTAACTAATGAAGAAAGCTTCCTGCCCTGATCCCTGCACGCTTCAGGATGCAGAAGACAGATCAGGATATGGCCAGACAGGAAAAAGAAAATCAGAAGCGAGATGAAATACTGCAAGGACAAAGCAGTACTGACGCAAAATGCAAAGGCGTGTTATCTGAATTAGCTGCAAACAAAGCAGATAGGCTGGAATTTGCGTTTCCTTTTGAACCACAGGGCAGTTTCTCTTGTGAATCACACCAGCTCTGCCGGCAGCGAGGTTCAAGATTGAGGAAAAGGCTACCAGCCTGACAAATAGGAAGTCCGCCTCCTTGAAGATAATTAAATTATAAAGGAGCCAAGGGAGACTAAGGGAGCAACAGCAGTTGGAGGAGCAGATAACAGATCACTTCTGCACGAGAACTGAATTCCTTGGCAATGGCCTGCCTTGGCCTGAAGGGATGCGGTGTGTATTGGACAGCTGCAACCACCCGCAGCTGCTAGGTGCCTGGGGCTCCATCTTGTCCCTACCAAACTTGATAAATGATGGCTCGTGCTGGGAAGGCTCGGGAAAAGGGACGGAGATGGTGCAGAATTTGGAAACCAGCCTGGCAAGTCCCAGACATCCAAGCAAACACGGCAACTCTGCTGGCCACAGCGTGTCAAGAAACGACACGTCCCAAAGAAGAAAGACACAAAGAGCAGCAGAAACCACTCCTGTGAGCTGCTGCCAGAACTCATTTCCGAAGATCCCAGTGGGCCACAGAGGGCTGCAGGCAAAGGGCACAGCCACTGCATCCATGTCAGCTACACGACGTGGGGCCTGCATGGAGATGGGACCAGCCCTAATTCCATTTACTCAGCTTCTTCTTAAACCCAGTGCAGGGAGAGGTCCCCACACTGCTTCTTTTCTTGTGAATAGTCACGTTAGTGGCTTACAAGCAATACCAAAGCTCCCTCATCTCAATTAACTGTCTCTCCTTTGCACAGGAATAGCAGATGCTGTCAAGCAACAAACAGATAATCCTCAGGAAAGTGGAGGTACTAATCAGTTGCTTTTACATTTAAGATCACTAGGAGTTGCCACTGCCTAATGCTGTTTTTCTAATTAATTGCACTGGAATGCACTTAAGCAAGCCCCGGATCAAAGAATCAACTGCACAGATTGAAATAAATCCTGTCTGCTGCTAATGCCTTGGAAATGGATGACTTGCTAAGCATTCAAAATCCCGGGTACCAATGGTTTAAAACTACAAATAGGGCGAGAATCCTGCAAAGGAACAGAGTTAAGAATAAGGAGGAAAAGGCTTTCTTCTTTTGCTTTAAACAAAGGCAATTGTTAAACTGATTTAGTTTGAAGTTCGTATATCTTAAGTTCCTTATTCTCTGCATTCCTAGCACCAGAAATCGTAATGCAGAAGTGTCAGTTTTCATCGCAGCAAAACTCTATCTTCATTATAGCTTTATTTTTTTGTATTCACTTTAACAGAGGACCGAAATCTTTTCAAACTAATGATAAATAAAGATGACTGGGGATGGATGTGTTACTGGCTGGTGCAATAAATCACTGTCTCTTTCTGCACGAGTCTCTCCCATAGTTTAAAATATCATCAGAATGCCTTTGATTGATTTACAATTTAGTAATCCAGCCATCATCATCCGTAATTCCACAATAAACCACGCCACTTCATGTCGCTGTTACAGATGTTCAGAAGTTCATTCCCTGCCTTTTAGGAGGTGATATCCAGACAGCAGCTGCAGACACCAGGATTAGCTGGGGAAAAAAATATCTGTCTTCAGACAGTAAAACATCTCATTTTCCTATAACAGCACCTTGTCTTTAAAGCTGAAAGGCGTGCTGGCAACCTGGATATGTCCAAGTTCCATTATTAAGCACCAAATCTGTGTACGCACACACGCATACCGCTGTTCCAGGAGTAACAAGATGCCTGCACTTCTGTCTGAAATCTGTTATTTCCTAAGAAATCAAGACGCTATTAACAGCCAGATGTAAAGCACCCATGAATGGGCATGCAGCACACGGCAGCTGACCTCACATAGGCCATGCCAGCCCCACGACAGCCATGCTGCAGAGCCAGAGCTTGGGAAATGCCCTCAGTGCTGCTGAAGGCAGTGCAGGAGGGGCTGCGGCTGCAGGGAGATGATGTTGCTCCTTATGCAGTACCAGCACTTCTGAAAGCACAACCGGGGTCATCATTACTCACTTTTTTTTCACAACTTACCGATCTGAAAATAGTAGGTTAAATCTTGCTTTCAACTTCTTTTGCTTAAGCCTGAAAACAACACAGTATGAACTTGGCTTGCAGTTAACAGTTTTGTTACTGTTGCTTCCCAAAGAAGTGGAAAATCTGTAACGTGCACAGTGCAAGGTGCAGATATTTTATACCACACAGCACCAGCACGCTCCCCCAGGCCCAGCAGCCAGAGTTCATCGAAAGCAGGCACACAAACATCCAGCAGGAACTGTCAGAGTTACAGCCCAGGTCACACCAACAATTTCTCTAAGTGAATCACCATGCTGAGGAAGCCAACAAAGACTGCAAAACTCATTAGCTGGGCAGTGCTGGAAAGCACTGCTCCGCATCCATCATGTAGCCAGGCCAGCACCCTGAGGTGACAGTGACCAGCTCCAGGTACATCAGCAAGCAAGGACGTGGTGACAGGAGCCTCTGCCTTCCTCCTGCCTGTACCTGCAGGCATCACACGGTCAGACTCGTGGCTTGGCTCCTCACAGGGGCATGGGAGCCTTCAACATGTCAGCAGCCACAGGCTTTCTCTGTTGGGTGATCCCTCAGATCAGTACAGGCTGAAGAGCTGGCAAATCAAAGAGAACTTAAGGTTTAGGCTACTGTGGGTGTCTGGCAGGACCAGCAGCCCTGAGCTGGGAGGGAGAGAGGGACGTAATGCCTGGCAAACACAGCTGCTCCACCCTCCACTGGTGCTCAGTGAGGCTGTGTGCCCCGTGGCAACTTGCAGTACTAACAGCTAGCAGAAGAGCAGCAACGTGCTGAACATGACTTCAAAAAGCAGCTTTTGATTCTAAAATCCTTGTGAATTTTTTTTTTTTTTCTAAACACAGACCAAGATTATTGCCTACCCTTTCATAGGAAGTACTCTGAAAGGCTCCCAACTCCCCTGCAGCTCCAATGCAGATGGATGGAATGATGCACTCGGATGTGTACGACACAATTCCCCAAAGCACTGCCTTCAAGTGAGAAGGAGCAGTCCTCCTGCACCTCCTGCAGCCTGGGAGCACCCAGCACTCCAGCACAAAGGGAAAGTGAAGCTTGGATGGAGTGGCCCTGCTCCCACTAGATGGCAGCTGCCCGCTGCAGAATGGTGGGGATGCTGGCAGAATCCACAGAACCTCCCCGGGGCAACGCTTTTCTTCCCTTCTCACGGGATCTGTTGTAAGCACTACATCCGAAGGCCACAAAAGTGCAGTTTCGTGTCATTGGGTCGGTGGGGGAGAGGCGACAGAGTGCCCCCATCCCCTTGCGGGGCAGCAATGCGGGCTGGCAGAGCCACAGGTTCGGTTCAGTGCTGCCAAGCATAAGCTCAGGCTGAGGGCATCCTCCCAAGGCAGGTTGCTGCACGCACAGCTCTCCTCCCAGGTGTCTGTATTTCCAGTGCAATTGTATGTACTCACTGCTTACCGGAACACTGTATGCAAAGTGCCCTTGGCCTGCAGGTCAGCCTGCATACATAACCACTAGGCACTGGGTTTTATGCAGAGAGATTACCATTCTGTACCTGCTGAGACTCCCGCTAAAGTCTCTCCCTCAGGCTTGACTAAGAAACTTCACCTCCAAAAAACGAACACAGGATTTTTTGCCCTCTTTCATTACACAGCAAAGTTCTGCTGGCAGAGCCGAAGCCGGAAGAAGTAAATAATAGAAGAACATTGTCAGCCAAAGAGCCACGCCAGCAAGAAGCTGTGGGTGGCTATCTACACAGCTGTGGGCCCAGCTTATTCTGTCCAGGGAAATGGGTTAAGTTGCAGAGGCAGAGGAACGCTTGCCAGCGTGAGTTCTCTTCCAGAAGGGGTTTATCAGCACAGCTCCACTGAAATAATCCCATTTTGAATGCAGGCATGTCCTTAGTCTCTCTGTCAAAACAATTCATCACACAGAAAAAGTTTCTCATGTTTGGTAAATTCTGAAACAGGAATGTGGCAACTGAGATCCCTAACCCATGAAGGGCTACGGCTCTGCCTGCTGGGACCTGCTCCTTCAAGCTGCTGAGCAGGGAGAGGCTTTCACTCACCACCAACCTGGGAAGGAGGAGAGCTGGGATCTTGTAGTTTCCAGCCCAGAGCCACCCAGCCCCCCGACTGTCTCCTCACATAAGAATTTATCTTTCCTCTGAGTACTTTGCCAGCAGGAGCCGGGTGGGGGGCAGCAGGGTCATTGCAATCCATTCCTTTGAATCCCCTGTGGGATCTCAGCCTGGCGTATTTCATTTTTTCATCTCCAAGAGATGGGTGTGTACATAAGAAGGAGATCTGGAAAATGTTTAGCATCACAGGAACTGCCAGCAATGCTTCCTTTGTTCACTCCATTTAGCCCGATGATATTTTTTATCATCAATTAGCTCCAACAGAGAAAAGCTCCATCTCTCGGCACACTGTGGGACACAGGTGCTGGGGTTCAAGCTGTCGCTGTTCCTCTCTCCGGGAAGCCAGGCTGATGCTTGTTGTGCATCCTGTTCTTCCAGTCAGCCTGGAGACAAGTGCCAGAGCTGGCACGAAAGGCATGTAGCGCAGGTACAGAGAAACCAAAGGTAAATTCCTCCCACTCCACGCTTGGGCTTGGTGTACCTGTTACTACAAGCTCATGTGCCTTATGCCAGATCTAACACAGCAGAAGCAGGAGCAACCGTTGAGAGGGACAGGAAGGGAATTGCTAACACTGAAAATGAATATTGAAAGAATCAGTACAGCAAGGATTTGCAATGTTCAGTCCGGGGAGACAAGGCCTTCCTACTGGAGAATCCCCCGCAGGGAGGAACAGCAGCAATGGATTTGGAAAAAAAAAATAAGAAAAAAAAAAAAGAGAAGAAATCCAATCACATACTCTATATTTAAAAATTAAAAAGACTACCAGATGCAATTACATCCATGATTAAAAGATCTAACAGAAGCATATTTAAATTCATTAACTTAGTCCACACTTCAATACCTCAGGAGACCAGCTGCTCTGGAATACAGGGCAGCAAAATACAAACTACATCTTGCTTGTATTTGATCAAAACCTTTTGGAAGTTTCAATGATCTGGCTGTTAACATCTCTTAGGTGATAATTAGGCTCTAGGGGCAGCAAACATTGTTTGGGAGAGAAAAATGCACCGAGGAAACCTAAGTAGTGGAGCCTTCTGCTCTGCGAAAGAGCCAGTTATTCCACCGTATAAGAAAAAAGCAGGCAAGGGCAAAATGAGGCCATTTTCAAACAGAGAATCATTTTGCCTGTGTATATCAGCAATCAGCAGATGATCACCTCTGTGTAAACAGTTTACTTTAGATTTTGCTCATTTCTTGCAGCGTGTATTTTAACCAAGAGATTGCAGCCTTTGCACGCTGTGGCTTGCAAGCACAGCTCTCCTCCAAAAGCAGTGGAGGGGTTCCTCATGCAGTGTTTGACAGCTGCTGGGTAGCAGCTGGGCTGGACAGACCGTCACCAACCCACACCCTCCCAGGTAGAGCCCTGTGCTGCAGGGTGAGCTGTGGATGGGGAATTTCAGGAGGGGCTGGGAAGAGCCAGAACCTCTCTGTGGCTCCAACAGCAAGGCAGATGCTCAACGGTTTTCTCAGGATGGCCCACAGGAAGGTAATGAATTAACAGCAGAGGCACCAACTTTTTTCCCTTCCAATTACTGCCATGGGATCTATTTCCCAGTGACTGGACAGGAAGAGGCTTAATTAAAGAGAAATGGGAATTTCTGTTTATGGCTGGGTCTGACATATTCAAGAGAAGCCTTCATCTCCATATGCTGCGTCTGGTTTTGGTCTCCTCCGTGCTGCAAGGCAACGTCCTCCATGTAGACGCTTTGCTTCTCAAGGGAAGTAATTTTGACAGTTTGAGTCAACTAGGGTCTTTCCTGTTCTTGCACAGTCCCCAGCAATCAAGTGCAAGAAACAACAAAGGACAGGGCTGACCTTTAAGACAGACAGCTATGAGTGTGCCTGAGCTGTCAGGCAGATGTTTTCAGGGCCCCTTCCCGTGTTTTACTCTGGTGCACTGCTTACAAGACACAGCAGAGCTCTGCAACGTGCCTGCTCTCTCTCTGAGCCCCTGAGAAGATGCACCATTCCCAAGAAGCTGCACTTCTGCTTGAAACCACCAAAGACCAGCAGATTTATATTCCATCTGCTAGTGCCACACAAAGTGCACTTCCTCCCTGTCTGCAGATGTAACTGAAGTGCCCGGTTTCTTTCCGCACCACCAAAGAAGGCCTGATGATATGCACACTCTATGCTGGTACGGCTCTCCTCCTCTCTACTTTATTTCTCCTTTGCTGATGAATAACTGGAGAGGTCTATTTTGTTGTGCTTTAAAAGTCATGCAAGACAGCTGACTTCCATTGACAAAAAACTGAAAGCCAAGAATAAGTCAGGTATTCAATCACAGCCTCAAAATGTTCCCTGTTCAAGCACGAGTGTGTCAATAGCTCACAGCTGAGGATGTGGAGGTGAAGCCCCTGCAGGGGCTGGAGGAAGATGCTCTTCCATGACTCATCAGGCATCCTTCCAGCAAGCAAGGGCACGGTAGTGAGTGACGGGATTAGTCAGAGAAATTGCACCGTGACCAAAAGCAAGAGGGAAATATAAGAAAGAATAGGGAAGAACATGGAAAACAGCACTGGTTGAGAAATACTCAACTTTCAACTCAAAATATTTTCAACTAACTCAACCGTAGACACACGACTTTGGACAGGTTTCCATCTTAGCACTCAGTCTGAGTTCCTCATCCTCATGAACTGCATTATTTCCTCGTTAAATGTAAGAATATGTACCATAAGTATGCTATCGTGTTTCAAATGCATAGGAGGATTTCCCCCTTACTGCCATAGTTCTGGGACAGTCCTTAATACAGCTCCAACAGTAAAAAATTACATGCTCGAGTCCCTTCCACTACAGAACAACTTTCCTGATTGGGACCCAGACTTCAACCCGAAGTGAAGTTACAGCAAAACCCAAACATTTTTCACAGAATAAATGTGCAATGCATGTAGTTTAGAAAACAGTGGGGTTAAGTTTAAGTGAAGAATTTACATGAGAGTGTGAGCAGGTTTTTCTCTTCCTAGAGCTGTCTTCCTCAGATGAAAAAGACTCTTAGATGCAGATAATCGACAAGACGCCCATTAATACCACGAACACACAAAATTCTGTGGATGAAGCTTCCAATAGCACTTACAGCAATTGGGTACCAAGAGCCCCTTGCAAAGATGGATGTGCCTTATATTGTTCTCATCGTCTGAGCGCCTGCTGTGAGACCTGAGATTGGGTACTGGAGATGGTAGATGGCAGATTTACGAATCACACTTCAATCTGTTAACCCAAAGAACCTTCAAAAGCTTTTATTACCCCTTCCCTTAATCTCAAAGTTAGTGGTTATCCTTGAAAACAGATACCTCCATCTGCACTTTTATTCATCCCCGATGACTCCATAGCTTGTCTTGAAACATAGATTCTCATCTGAGACTTAAGAAGGAGGAAAATATTCTTAGGGAAAAACTCAGAACGATCCAGATGACAAGGTGGGAAGGACCAGGAAGGAAGAGAAGAAAGGAAGAGCTTCAGATGAGTAGTGATTAAATTTGTTACATTTAAATTTGATTAAATTTGTTAGATTACATTTCCAAAATTACTTAGAGCATTGAACATATCAGCCTTGAGTTCACTGTTAGGTCAATCTATTTGTAAAACAAAACAAAGGGCTTCCCTTTAAAGAAATAAAATAAAACGTATTAGACATTTTCTGTTTTAAAAACAGGGAGAAAGGGATGCTCTGGTTGAGCAGCACAGTTAATTCTCTTTTTGGCCAACATCTGGGATGAGGTTAGCTGCATTGCTCATCACCCCAAACCTCAAACCTACTCTCATCTTACTTTTCCCTTTTTCTTTACATGGAGAAGGTTTCCACAGGTCTTACTGAAAAAAAAAAATAATGCGTTCTACTCCAAAAAGAAGAAACCAAAATGTTTCAAATGATTACGACTGATGTGGATGAATTACAAAGAAACCTGGCCTGGCTGTGGGCTGAGAGCTGAACACCTCAGGATAACAAGCAACACCAGGAACTTCTGTCTGCCTGCTCTTTCAACACTGGCACTTTCTCAGACACCGATAACATGGTTTAGTGGGGAATGGTGGTGGTGGGTGGATGGCTGGACTCGATGACCTTGGAGGTCTTTTCCAACCTTGGTGATTCTAGGATGCTGAAAGTAGGACCCCAGTGGTGATGTCACCTTCCTGCTTAAAAGGGCAGATATGTTCTCTTGAGGATGTGTGGATCCATCAAAGGCTTCAAAGGTAAGAGCTTTTGAATACTCCCAGCTGGAGCTGCTGTGCTTTCTGTGCCCCCAGTCGGCCTGTCGAGCTATGTGCATGCCATCAAGACCCAGGAACTCTCATCCACTTTGTCCTGACTTACAGCAGTGGCCAGCCACCCTATGCTGTGTTTCTGCTGGGCTGGGGTAGAGCTGAGGGCTGCTCCTTGTTAGTTTGACAGAGGAATCAGGCTATAAGGGATTGCAACAAAATGCACGTATCTCATAGCTTAGGCAGAGGCTGAGTGACCCACATTCTTTGGAAGGACAACTTGTGAAAAAAGTAATTGTCAAAACTTGTGTATGGAGCCAAACACTGTTCTCTCCCTAGAATTATGACTTATTTGCCATTATTGCAATGTCAACCTTCTGTGCCCAGTTTATTGCCTGGGATTCTGCTGATCTCATTGGCTTCAGCTGAAGCACTGGGGACTCCCAGCTGCTCTACCGCAGCCAAGAAAATTAAACACTCCTCCCCTGCTAATTCGCTACGAAGCTAAAAGGCAAACAATAAAAGTCTTAGTAGAAAACTGGTGCTTTTTACTTCAGTCACTGCTCTGCCATGACAATACAGGCTTCCCAGTCGGTTCACGTGCAATCTACCAACTCCATAATCCCTCCTGCCCACACGTACAGGCAAAATAGTTTTTATACTGTTGTGACCGGATGTTACAAAACCCAAAAGATTTGTGAATTGCCAGGTTCACGCATTCAGAAAATTTGACTCAGGCCCCTGGAAAACCACTGGGCCAGCTGAAAAATTCCACTACTTGAGGCTGACCTCATTCTGTTCAGCTCCAAGAACTCTGGCTCTGGACCCCGGGATCCTTCTAGCTCCAAGCCGTTCACTCTACTGACTACACTAAAGCTGCAGGAGGTGTCCTCTGCCAAACCTCCATCTCTCACAGCAGCAACGCCTCCGTTCATCAGCAGGCAGTGGTGATTTCTGCTAGTTGTGGCCCAGTTATAGTCTATTTTAGGATTTTCAGAAGCTGTTGAAAACTAATATCCTCTCACTCCCTCCTCCTAGAATCTCATTTATCACTCTGCCTCCTGCACAGTTACAATTCTCTCTCTCTTAGCTGGCAATTTCTTTACTGTGATAGAAATTTTGGGTGACCCTAAGGGTTTGTAAGCACATGGGTGCAGTGGACCAAGCTAGAAAGTGATAAGGGAAGATTTAAGCAATTGCGACTGCTAGGCTGAGGGAAATTGCACTAATTAAAAGGAAAAGGGATGCCAAATAGTGAGAGACAAAACATGAAGATGCTCAAGCAGCAGCACCCAAGCAGCAGAGGAGCGACTTGTGATCTGTTCTGCCTACAGAGCAGCTCTCTGAGGCAGGGCTATGAAATAATAAGAATGAATAAGTCATTAGCAGGCGGATTCGTTCTCCAAACGCATTCAGCACTGTGTCTGCTGACCTGGAGTATTTTCAGCACATTTTTACAACTGCATGCACCACAATCACCACGATTAAAAAAAATGGCAGTAGAACTACATTTTGCCTTGTGTCTCAAATACAACTTGTTAACCAAGCTTGATTACCGAATCTTGTCCAAGATGGCACTGGGTTAGCCACGTGGTGGCACACATTTAGACAATCTGCACACATACAATAGCAGAAATATTTTGGCTTACAGAATCTGCATAACAAGCAGTGTTGACTTGGTGGCCGAATACCGGACTGTATTTGTTGGGCCAACGTAAGTCCTACTTGCAATATCATTTGACTCACACATGACTGCTAATTTATAGGTATATTTAAACAAAAGCAAATGCTAACTACAAACAAGACGTGGAAAGGAGGAAAGCAGTAGCTGACATTGTTTCTAAATGCCAGCTACTGTCAGTTACTGAAGTCTTCCCATAGGACCAGCTCAAACTTGCACTAAGAGAGCTGTGGGATACAAGAGTGCACACACAAGGAGGAACTCAGTCTCTCCCAGGGCTCCTCAGGCTGACCTCTGGCGAAGTAAACACATCTCTCTCCAAACCCAACAGGGGCACTTTCCCACAGGCACTACCACTCTTGATATGCTGACAATGCACTGGTTCAAAAAGCCAAGGAAAATCATATTCATGGCATTGCCATTTGGTATGAAGCATTTGTATGCTGGAAAACACAACTAAGCACCAGCCTCCTTTTCTGCTGTGTACTGTGGCGTATCTGCTGCTGCAATCTAAAAACATGTAGCATGGGTCAGGCAAGGGCCAGAGGCAGCTGCCAAATGCTGCTGATGCCGAATCTGCCTTATGTCTGGTGAGTGGCACGAGTACAAAGGTTGTTTTAAGTTTATGGGCTGTCAGTGGCTCCTGTGGACCAATAAAGCACCAGGAGATCAGCGGTAGCGTGTAGAGAAACCCACTCTGATTCCCTTAAATTAACAGTGGGGAGCCACAGTAAAGACTCTGGGGTGCAACAGGGTTCCTTGCCTCTGCTGAGATAACAGCTCAGCGATCAGCTGTACTGCTGTGCATCCCTCACTGCCTATCAGTGAGGACCAAAGCTGCCACGAGACCTCTGGCTCTGTATGGAAACGCAATGGAAGTACATACACCGTATAGTGCACCAGGTCCTGAAACCCCACAAAATGCCTAGCAGACTAATTATACGACAGTGCATCTCTGAGTTTCCTACTTCCTCCACAACCTGCTGCCTTGCTTTCAATCAGTCAATACTCCCTCAGCTTTTTGTACCAAAATACAAACCAACACACAAAGCCCAAATGTCCCAACTTCTCATCTGATTACAGGTATCTTCCTTGCAGCTTGCTCATTTCACTCTCTCAGGTATGAGCATTCCCAGCAGCAGGTTTCCAGAAGCAAATGAGGCGAGCTAAATTACTGGAAGTTTACCAAAGGAAAAGGAAATAAAGACCTCAAACACCTCGCTGGACTGTTCTCGCCCTCAAATCAGTAGCTTGTTTATTCTAATAATAATAAAGCAGGCAGAAGGATGCAATTAATGTCAAGCACAATTCACTCCTGCTACTTTGAGGTACTAAAATCAAAACCAGAAATTCTGACTTTGAAGCAACGTACGCACAAAAACACAGAAACTTTTCTACGTAGGGTTTTCTAATTTAGCAACATCCATGTGCAGTGTGAGCTGCCTGGCAAACCGAGGCAGGAAATACATTAGCTGGAAGCTAATTTAGGGCAGAACTATTTTACCTCGTATTTGAAACCGTTCCACCAGGTTATTTCACTGCAGAAAAACAGAACATTTCAGAGAGGAGAATGAGTACACTACAGGGAAGGGGAAAGGAGGAGATTTTCAACTGTAGGTTTCTGGCTAAAATGGAAAGGAAGCTATTTCTGGTGAAATGGACTCTCTCCCACACCCGATTAATGGATAAATCGTGTAAGAAAAATGTCTCCATCCCAAGGCAGACCCAATTATGTTCTGCATTAACTGAAACATATGGGAACATTTCAGTATAAACAAAAACTGCACTGTATGAGCTTCTTTTCTATGAGCTTTCCAGTTCATTTAACCCTTGCTATGGTGCACATTAACTACAGACTGAGGTTACTGGTACAACACTCCGCTGAGTATTTTTTGGCTGCGATAACACAGCAGAGACTCCTAGATTTTATACTGCAGAACTGAAATCCTACTTGCATTCTGAACACCACGGGCCCTGTTCCTTACACCAGGTTTTTCAATGGAAGGAGCTGGATGTTGCACTGGGCTTCCACAACAAAGCCTAGTTTTTGGAAAAGAAGGATGGCAACACTTCAAACTCATGAGAACGATGGTTTTAAATGCTATTCGTGGGAGCTCAGGCTCCAAAATTACCTGGCTGCTTTTGAAGATACCACCACCAAGTTCTTGCTTCTGCCCATGCCCTTGTGCACCTTCACACAGCCCTCATCACGCAGCTGCACACACCAGCGTGATGAATCACCACCACTCTGATTGATCTCTGTGCGAGTCCCAGATCAGCCAAGCCCAGCCCTGCTGACATCACCAGCTGTACCAGCACTTTTTGGTGACGTGGACAAGGAGCTATCAAGTTTTAAACCATTTCTTATGTTAACTAGAACTATGTTCCAATAGTAATGCTTACTGCATTAACTATTTTACTTAAAGAGTGAAACGTTTGTTTTCTCATTTAAGAGCACACAGACACTAAATTAGCCAACGTACCTCCAAACCGTTGCTCCTTGTGACTGCTAACACAAGCAAACACCTGCAGCTGTTGTGAAAAGCTTTGTTTTTATACTTTCCACCTGTGTCTGTGGCAGGAAAGAAGCTTCCCAAATCAAAGCAGGAGTTCCTTCTGCCATGGAGAACAAGGGGCGAAGGTTCTCCAGGTCAGTGCGGTGGTACTCAGAGATACACACTCATTGTCATTTCCTGACCAAACCTCAGCAAAAACAGGACATCCTTGATTTTTCGGTCACTCGTAGAAAGCTATACCACAGAAGCCTGCAAATCTCTAGTCTGATTTCTGAATTACATGGGCTGTTGAGCTTCTATGACTTAATACTGCTTTGAATTCAGCATGTATTCCTGAAAGACTCTTGTTTCAATTTAACCGCTGTCAGCAGCGCTTAACCCACCGCGCAACCTCAGTTCAGACTGACTGCGTCCACCTTTAGCTTTCAGTTATACCTTTGTCTACAAGCCTACTGCCAAACTGCCATTCCTCTCACAGCCTGCAAATCAGTGGCCCCTTAAACTTCAGCTTGAACTCAACGGATTGCACTCTGCAGCTTTCATCTCAAAGCCTGTCTTCCAGCCTTTTCATCTTTTGTTTGTTTTTTTTTTTCACTGGGCCACAGCAAATGTTGTTCGGATGAGCCTCGTGCTCCTGTGTTTGGGATATGAACAGTGTTCATAAACTCATCCCATCACGTCAGTAAGCATTTACTCTCTGACAACAGTGAAAGCAGAGTAACTGCACGATGAAAACACTGACAGGGATATTCTGGACACAGCATCACATCCTGTCAGATGGAGTAACAGTGCCCCGAATTGCTCACAACTGGAAGTGAGGTCCTACAGCATTTGGTTACTTTTAATTTGGCTGGGTAGGGGAAGGGGAGGCCAGGACATAGCTGTCCTCCAAGCAACTGTCTCATAAAGATGACTTTATTCTTGCTTTTAAAGGTGGCTTTCACTCCATAAGCAAATGCCTGTTTCGAACAGGAAGCGATGTGTGACACGAGGAGGGCGCCCCTTCTGCCTCCAGCAACTCTGCCTGTTTTGACAGCGCAGTGACACAGTGCAAGAGTCCCCCTTCCCTCTCCCTGTGTGCTCTGCTCTCACAGTTCCACTGCCCAAGAGGTTTTCACCTTTTTCCCAACACCTTTTCTCTTCGGCTATTTTTGCTTTTCTATGCAGAGCACAAGCCCCACCACAGTCAAGAAGAAAACAACTGTGAGACCCACGGTGTCCAAATCAGATAAAATGCAAAGATTTTGTTCATCCCTGATCTCCACTGCTGTCAGCTCTGGCACTTTTCACACAGTTTGAAATTCACTTCCAAATGTGTCACCATGGCTGGGGCAGGCTCCTTGGTGGCATCCAGCTTCCTTAAACCCTCAGACCCTGGAGTGTTGCTGCTGCAGAAATGCCTGGAGTGCAGAGAGAAGGGCTGGCTGCCTCGCTGCCACTGCTCCCACTCTTCTCCCAAAAGTGCCATGTACACAAGGAAGAGGGAGGACAGGACTGTGCACTTCACTGCTCTGCCATGACTGCCCATTGGCTGCACGGGTAAGTGCAGAGAGAGGGAGGCAGGAAGATCCCTGGGCAGAGTCCTGAAGGCAGAATGTGGGTGAGCTGTGCTACAGAGCTCCTGGCAGACAATGGAAACTGGAGTGAGAGTGCACACAGCTCCCATAGCTCTGCTGGAGCACTAGGCCAGGCTGGGGAAGGGCAGCAGAACTCTCTGGAGATATTAAAAATATGGCAGGAATCCTCTCACTGCTGCTCTCCACTCCTTAGTTCAGCTTCCCTTGATGACCTTCCCTACTCCTGAGCTTCACTATAAATCACAGACATGCAGTAGCATACAGTTCTGAGTGAGCAAGCAGTTCCCCACTGCAAGTCAGGCTCATTCCCCAGGTAACTGGAGATATTAAGAAGTTAAATCCTTCGAACTACTCTTGCGAATAGCAGCACTTGACACGGTGACCTGAGACCGGAATAATCTTGGGCTCTGATCTAGTTAAACATCCTTGTCTAATAACTGCCTCGGGCTTCCAGACTACAAAATCTTGGAAAATAAAGCAGTGTTATAGTAGAAAAAGCCCTTCTAGTGGCACTCCTGGCCGAGCACCTGCTCACCATGAGCTGCTGGTGCAGACAGGTGGGTGGGAAGAGCTGGGCAGCGGTGGTGGGGCAGGGCTGAGCAGTTCAGGCTGCAGTTCAGCTCAGAATGAAGCCAAATGAGCTTCCACTGCTCGCTGTCTGTCTGCTTCAGCCCGTTCTGTCTGCTCCGCACAGCCTGCACTGCTCAGCAGGCAGTGCTGCCGATGGCGGCCTGGCTCTTTGTCTGAGGCTGTAAGGCCTCACATCCACGCTCAGTGCCGGGCCTTGAGAACCGGGGTGAATTTTCTGAAGCGTGCACAGGAATCCCACAGATGGTGATGTTTGGAAATGGGGTCAGGCACGATTGTTAGCTGTATCTCTGGGAGCACACAGCAATGTCAGTGAGCAGCACGCTGCCGGCGCTGTTGTGTGGAGCTGCAGAAGCAGGAGCCTCCAAGCTGTGCCACGTTACACACGAAACGATCCCCAGAGAGCAGGAGGAAGCTTAAGAGCAACAGTTCTTAAATAAGTAACAGTAAGTAAGAAATCTGGAGTAAATTGGTAAATCAACTGAGGCCAGGCCCAAGACCAGAAGAGAACTGCTAACAACAGGCTCTGCTTTTCCCCCCCAAGGCCGCAGCTCCTCCTTCAGCCTCACCATGGCTGCTCCAGCTCTGCCAGGCTCACTGGGTGCCCGCTGCCTGTCAAGGATGAATATGTGGCTCTGGGAAGCCCAGCAGGATGGACACATGGCCCCCAGTGACCTGCGGGGTCCCGCAGAGCTCCAGGACACCCCTTTTGGCCTCCAGCATTGCTTTGGAATTACGTGGATTACAATGAATTGCCGTGTCAGCCATGGGGATAGGACAGAAAAATTAGAGCCTTTGAGGTTCATTTACCGCATGGCAGGTATAATATTCAGAGTCTTTAAGAGACCTTTCTTCTGCTTCTCAACAGTGGCAGCAGTTCAAAAAGAGCCTTAAAAATTCTTTTTGTGCACCATCCTAAGAGCTGCAACTATACACACCCGCTCCTGGACGGTATCCAGAAGTGTCAGCAACAGCCTGAGGGTTAAGTCCCTTCCCTTCTTATTGAAAACAATAGTCTAAAGCTCACCATGAAGCTCTTTGTTCCACATCCCCTACAATGAGGCCGAATGAGACCCCAGGACATCCCACAGGGATAATCCACCCTCATGTAACTTGCCTGAAGGTCTGTGAATTAACGTTTGCAGTGACTGGGTTGGTAAAAACTTTCCTCGCAGCCATTATTTGGCACTGCGACACCCATCAGGGCCTCGAGCACTCCTGGGGTGGCCACACACTGTGCAATATTTATTGCAGCCGTTTGCTCAGTGCACACTCTTTTTTAGAGATCCAGCATGTTTCCTCCTCCTTCTTCCATGCTTTTGTGGTCTTCTACCAATTAGCCTTCTTATAGATATGTATCCTGCTTCAGAGCACATTTTTAATGGAAAAAAAACCCAACAAAATATTGCTAAGAAGTCTTTAGTCTATAGTGGGCACAAATGACCATCTCCTCAACAAAAACCAGGAACCTTAATGTCATTGATTTAATTTCTTGTGACACACTGGCAATTTCTGTAATATTGCCTCTGGCCCTGGCATCCAGCCACAATAGTGAGTCACTGACAGTTCCATTTCAAGGGTTAAATTTACATGTTTTACATAATGCGTACACAAATTTTTCCATTCCCACTAATTAAATGCATTGAGTCTTCTGTGACTCCACCGTCACTATGTAAATGGAGGCAACCTACCATTGTTGAGCGAGGCACAAGGCTACTGGGTCCAACCCTCTCTGTCAGTCATTCTCTGGAACACAGCCAGGCCTTTGCGGGGCTGCAGAGATGACCCAGACACTACAGCGCGTATTTCTGGACCTCTGAGAGGGGCAGAAGTATGAAGTCTGGAAAAATAATAGCGTCTTCAGGAACTGTTGAAGACGAGGACTGTCTCTGTGCAAGCTGGGAAGCGTCAGGACTTGACTATTTGCCACTTGCTGATTGCACAGAACAGCGCACATTAAAATAAAATTCCCTACTTCAGTTCCTGTTGCTTGTCTTCTGCACAATTCTGAGCTGTGAAGTTGTCAGAAAATACACAGCCTTGCCTGTCAACAACTGCACATTTCTAAATTCCTACTGCAAAAGTTTCTCCTCCCTAAGGGGGAGTTCCTGAGGAGTGGAAGGTACTGAAAAGGCATTAAAAGGCAGCAAGCTCTGGAAGGAGTGTGTTTGGAGGTGTTTCACCTCAGACTTGGCAGACTCCTGAAAGCGGCAAAAAATGCAGTCTAAACCACAGACATACTTGTACCACAGCAATAGAAAGAAAACACTGCAAGCTTTCAGGGAAGAGACAAGGTCTTTGCCTGTCTTTGTACACCTATCGCTGCATCCTCTGATCTGGATTGGCATCCATTTCTGTATTGTAATTTAAACAAGCAGGTATGTATGCATCATTACATTCAATGAGCCCCATGTCAACAGAAGCAATTCTCTGGAATCCCTGCATGAAGGGAAACATGAAGCGACCGTGTTTGGCTCCTTGCTGTCGAGGACAGATTTGCTGCTCCAAGGCTGCTGCGCAGCTCCTCTAACCTTTTTCCTGCCCCTCCATCGCTCCCAGCAAGGCCCTGGGAAGCAGCAAGAGGGACACAAGGTGCAGCATGGCACATTGTGGCATTGCATGGCACAGCAGTGCTGCCTGCAAGGCACTGCCAGGGGCTGCCAAGGAAAAGACGAGCCCTCTCCATTGGGAGCATCCCTACGTGCAGCCATGGTTAGCGCAGACACAATAAAAAATGTACCTCTTAATTGGACTTCTTGCACTCCAAATGGCCGCTAATTATTTTGCCTCCTTACTAAACTCTTCCCCAGCTGGCTTTCAAGTTGAATTCCTGCACCTCAGATATATGTATACTGACTTAGGAAATAATGATCTTACCTTTAAAGTAATGAAGAAGAAAGGATCACACATGGATATCAAAGCCATCCAAAGACAAATCCAGGTCAAATGAGAAAAGAAAAAGAGAAAGAGAAAAAAAATTACACTTATATTTCACTATTAGCATGCCAGCTAAATAGGAAAAAGAAGTTTAATTCAGGATATTTTACTTTCTCCAAGAAAATGATAAAGTTAAAACAGCGGCGCAAATGAAACAGCTATACAAAGTGCTTTTGTCAGTGGATAAAGATTTCAAAGATAGATGCAAATAAATTATCATCAGCGTTCCTTCATGACACTGATTTGCTGTCATCAAAGGAATAACAGCAAAGTCTTTTACGTACGATGAAATTTAACACAGGCACATACCATTCTACTTTTGAACAGTAAGTATAAGCAATAGGTGCAGATATAGAGGAAAGGTATGGTATGTATCAATACATCTGTCTGTACGCACTTAACAGCATTAATCCCTTGGCAAAACCCCAGTCCCCAGTGGTACAAGACCAGCCTATTGTACTTGGCACAGCATCGTGAAGCCTGTGTGCAGTTTTAATATCCAGTCACTTTTCTCTATATTAGCACTATACTTCCGGCACTCAACCAAGGAAAATGCTTTGGAGACCTGTAAAAGCTAAAACAAAAATCCATAAAACAACAGAAGTTCGGTGCAGTGAAGGGATAAGAAGGGAGGGGGGGAACAGTTACTTGCAAGAAAAGAAACAAAGAGTGCTCTGAAGTCAGAAATTCTGGGAGATTCCTGGGGATTTTATCAGGGATACTGAAAGATTTCCAGTGCTACCGAATGAAGAGAGCAGGAGGCTCAAATTGCTTAACTGCCTCATCAACCCAAGCCGTTCTATGATTTCATGATCATTAAAGCTCCAATTCTGTAGCAAAGTACATCTTGAGTGCTGTGCTCAGTTTTGGGCACCTCGATACAGAAGGGACATGGAGCTGCTGGAGCAGGTCCAAAGAAGGGCAACAAGGCTTGTGAAGGGCTTGGAGAATGTGCCCAACAGGGCTTGGAGAGACTGAAGGAGCTGGGGCTGTTTAGTCTGGGGAGGAGGAGGCTGAGGGGAGACCTTATTGCTCTCTTCCAATACATGAAAGGTGCTTACAGTGAGAGTGGGCTTGGTCTCACTGCTGACAGGTGACAGGATGAGGGGAAATGGCCTTAGGTTGGATATCAGGAAACACTTCTTTACAGAAAGGGTTGTTAAGCACTGGAATGGGCTCCCCAGGGAGGTGGTTG
>PPHD01009409.1:0-20697 GCA_002909625.1 Bambusicola thoracicus
CTTCCTTGTGGAAAAGGAAAGTGGGCTGCCATTATGAAATATACTGTTCTGCCCTGATTTGTATCCTGCTTAGGGCCAACAAGAGTATTCAGACATCACACTAGCCTTTTTCTTACAGCTCTGTTCAAACCTTATCTTTCTATTCTACAGGATGAAACAAGGAACTCCTGGGTCAGTAACAGGACTAACTTTTCAGCATGAAGAACTGAAGAACTCACTTATGTATTAGCTTTACCAAGAGGTGCTCAGATTCGAGAAGCAGTACAATAATCAACTAGTCTGCAAGAGTAACGTAAGCATGTCTACTCACTTCTCCAGCAGAAGTGCTGTAATGCAGCATTATTACCTGCTCAAAGAGAAAAGTTTCATAGCCAAAAATGCATACTTCCACAAAATCTCGTTTTCCAATAACAATTTCCATTTATATTTTACATTAATACATACACTTTCAATTTAGATGTTAACCTCCTATAAGTTACGCTTTCAAACATTTTTATTACCTCAAATACTAAATTTGATTTTGCCAAGAACTTGTTTCTGTTTCTAAGACAACATAGAAAAGGAAAGACAAACAACATTCAGAAATACAGAAGTCTTAAGTGCATGCCAGTACAGTGTAATACTCTGCCCTCAAACTCACCAAATGCATAATACTATCCTTTAAGAAGAACCAGCAGAATCTTCTCATAATACCAAAAATTCAGACATAAAAGACTTAGAATCCTTATGGAAGCTACATTGCATGCAGACATCTACCTCTACTGGTAAGGTTAATAGCTTTACATTACACTTGACAACTATGTTTCTACATAGGGGCCTGTAGGACCCGCACACTCTGAACTGAAGACAAAATCTATTGTGATGCCATGCAGAAGGAAACATGCTTCCAACCTCCATCAACCACTATCACAGCCAGATTCCATAAAGTATTTTCTTAAACATGGTAAGAGATTCCTTATTCATCATATAACCATCCAGGTTAACTACAAGCATTCATACATACTTTAGAGCAATAAACTTCAGAATATAAAGCAGAGTAACCTGGTAGAAGGTTAATAGGCCCCTCTCTCTTTTCCTTGAAACCACTGTCAAGGTAAAATCTGTAGGAAATAATGCAATTGGTTCTGTAGTTACTGTGGATTTTGCTTCTACTGCAAAATAATTCTTGATGATAACGCCTTCCTGGAACAACCAGTAATCCTGTTCAAAGCTCAATAAAGTGCTCTCAGAATGAATTCCAAGTCAAAATCACAACATTTCAGAAAAGTAGAAACCAAGCCTGATTTTGAAAGTCTTCAGCATTCTGCACTCTTTTTACTGCTTCTACCCAAAGGAGGAAAGAAAAAAAATCATTATTCCTTATTAAAACCTTGTATGATTATTTAAGATAAAGCAATTAAAAACTGCATATTAAAAAAAAGTTTCTTACCACACTACCTAAAAATTGTTTAGATGTTTTCCACATGCACATTCCTCCGAAGCACACATACATAAGGAAATATTTCATTACTCCTGTTACGAGGAATGTTTTGCCGTAGTAGTAGCTGTATATTATAGATGTGTATTGCTGCTTCTTGTGCTTTGTGCTGAGAACAGAAAGGGTAACACATATTTCTCATGTTAACAGTTCCCTCCCAAAAGGCAGAGTGCATAGGAACCTGAGAAGATGAGAATATGTGATTATGGAAAATACATCTGTTAGAAGTGCAATTGCTTCATAAAGTAATCTTTCTCTCTTTCCAAAGAGTCCCCTTCCACTTACACATTCTAAAGGGGGTCAGAACATTATCTAGTTCACCCACTGGCAGATCTAAACAATTAGACAACTCATGTCTCTTTGATTGCTTTCACAGCATACAGGTTTAAAAGTTTCAACAATAAGCCCAGTGCTTGGCAAAGATGTGATGGGAGTTTTGGACAGCTGTCTTACAGAGATATAAAATATTAAGATTTTTAAATATAGCTACTCCATAGGCTCAAATTTTGATGCAGTTCAATCTAATCTCTCAATCAAAGCACTGGCTTCATGCCATTGCCAGACTAAAACTCAACTAAAATGTATTAAGACAAAAAGCATGATGAGTATTTATATTTTAGCTATAAATATTTTCATCTATTATATCTGGTCCTGAAAAGCAATAGGGAAAGGTAACAGTCAGGTGCTGGAAGTATAACAGTAACAAGAACACTTAGTTGATTTCCATGGAAGATCTGTAACTAATGCCTAAATCACCTCATCCTCCCTAATGAAATGGTGGCTACCATGAATATTTGTTTGGAACAGATAAAGAAATAAGTTGTTTTTTCTTCAAGCAGCTGACTGTAAGAATGTTTGAACTGTATTTAAGTCCTCACCAGAAGTAGCCAGAAGTCCCTTCAATAATCTCAGAACAGCTAACGATAGAAGAAACAGAAGATTTCCTACCACAGAGTGATGGGATAAAGCAACCATGAGACACTGCCCCAGCTCTGCCAAGAAGAGGCCATTTCTCACAAATTATTCAGGCAAAGTAGAATAACACTTCAGGTTGATTACTTGCCATAAATAAAGTGACAAATGTACTTTGATGTCTGGTAGAATATAGCTGTATGGAAAAGTATCTTCCTTAAAACAGAGTTAAATAAAGAACATCCAGAAAAACAGAGCATTAACGGGTTGGAAGGAAGAGTACAGAGATTATATTTTTCCTTATAAGAGAAGATGCCAGGGACATGCACAGATGAATGACAACATGTAATAATACTCAGTGTTTCTATGGAAGTTTCCAAGTCACAGTTTCTGGCTGCAGAGAAAATGTACTACAGAAACATAACTCATTACTTCTCACATCCTTATATTCTTTCCTGCAGCTTTTCTATCAACCACTATTGAAATCTGGATACAGGTCTAGGTATATTGAGTTTTATCCAATGCAAGATTCTGTTCTGTCATGGCATACTCATACACTAGCACTACGAGTTCTTGTGCTACCCAAGTAGATTTATTCAACAGTCACTGTAAAAAAAAAAAAAAAAGACTTTGTCATTGAACAAGCTCAAAATAACAGTAAAGGGGAAGCATCTTCCATGATATGTACATTAAGGAAATTGCTGATAGTGCAAAGCGTTTTCTTATGTATGATCATCCAGGAATTGCTTGGCAGATAATCTTGAAAACTACCCCTTATCTTTGTCATAAAGTCTCTCTGTAAAAAAGCTGGTTTTTGAGAGCTGCGTACATATGATTTGCAGATAGAAGACAACCATGGGAACAATCTGAAGTTACAGGTACATTTCAGGTATCTTACAAAAATGTATTAAACCTGTAGCTACAAATGAACAAAACCTAATAAAAAAGATTGATATAAATTAAGGTAATAAGAAAAAAGTGAAAATCTGACTTCTGCCCTAACAGCTTATTATCTTTATTGATCGACCTGGGTGAGGGGATTGAGTGCACCCTCAGTAAGTTTGCAGATGACACCAACTTGGGAGGAAGCGTTGACCTGCCTGGGGGTAGAAGGAATATTTTAAACTCTTTATTGTTTGCATTGATTGTTTGACTACTTGTTATTGGAGCAATGGAAACTTCATATGAGGACTAATTCAATGCCCTTGCTATTGAAAAGAAAATCCACCTACCAAAGTAACACATGCTCTTCCTGCAACAGATTGCAAGAGTCAATATATGCAATATCTACAATCTAGTAAACATTAAGAATTATTTTTGAGTTCTACTTTTTCTACATCAAACTGTTCTTACTGGCTCAACACATCCTTCACAGTAGCTCCTAGAAAGCATAACAATATATGTAAATCAGACTGCATAAGACAAGAGCTGCAGAGCTTTCACCATGTAACATCACCTACAAAATGAGAAATAGGTAGAGATCACACAGTAAGGGTCACGTCAGTGGCAACCATGGCCCCACATATTGAACAGCTGTCCTCCTTTCAGTAAATTGAGTATCAGCTCTGCAAGATTGTTTATATGATTCAATGACTCCCCCCGCCCGCCCTTTTCTGCAACCTTTAAAAATGCGTATTTGCACAGGGGCATGCTCAGAGGATGATTTTCCACCAAACAGCATGAAGTCTTTAAGAGCTGTTATTGCCTGATAGTCTGGGTAGGCTTGGGCTGAAGGCCCTGCAAGATGGAACAGTTCAGTATCTGATTTTCCAATTATCTGAGAGCTCTAAGCTTCAGTACCCACATTTTCCAGCCAGCTCTGACAGAGGACAGACAGGCTCTGCAACAATCCGACCATCTGTTACCACCGTTGAAAGCAAACACAAACAAGAAGTGCCTTTGCAGATCACATACAACAGTCATACAGGCTGCTAGCGGTCTGCTGACAGCACTTGTGGATAACGAGTTAAGACCTAGGAATTAAGATGCAAAGAGTTTTATATCTGTATTTTCTTTCTGTGCCTACAATCTGACTTTGAAGTGCAGCCCAATGTGGATAATTAGTGCCTGAGGTTGTTTCTTTCTTCAGAAACCCACAGGCTTTACAGAGAACCAAATTACAGCATTCAAATTTCCTCATTATATTTAATCATGTATCCTCTTTTCTTCTGTACAGACATTGAAAGCAAGAAATCAACATCATCAATTCTCATCTACACAGATTTCCTTCAAATCGCCAACTAAAAGATTTTGGACTTCTGAGCTTGAGGCTCTTCTTCCGAAGTCTGACAGCAGGGCCAGAGCTGGGCTGAAGAATGTTCAGGTTCCAGCAAGTCCATGATTCCAGAGAGTTCTCAGTGACACTAAGTGCATAAGTCAGTGCTTCTGGACCTTCTCTGAGCCTCTGTAAACAATGTGCAGATATTTCTGGCTTTCTCTAGACTTCATGTGGGGTACTACGCTTTTTGGGAGGACAAAAAAATGCAGAGGGAAAAAAATAAAGCCCAAAGAAACCTCAACCAAAACCCTTTACAGTAAAATGCTGTATATAGGAAAGAAAGCTAAGCAGTATAATGTTTTCCTTCTTACACGAGGATCAGTCCCATTCGTAAATCACACTGGAAATATTTTGCCTAGAACTTTGATGCTTCAAATAGGTAGTTTTTAAGTTCATGCTTATTCAACAAGCTAAGCAAACCTAAAATCACTAAATATTAGAACAGTCTTCTCTCTTACGCCTTCAGTTCAGAACCAAAGCTGAAAACACTAACAATTAGTTGAATGAGTTCATAACAATGGTAAAACTTCAGACGTTATTAAAAAAAAGTCCACTCAAGTGAACTTACTTAAAAGATTTGCCATAGGCTTTGAAACAAGATGTCTTATGAGTATGATGTTAAATTTAATCCTCTCATTATCCTCCTTGTAAGGAAATTCCTACCACAATTCAAACCAGAGCTAGAAGACAATCCAACCACACAGATTTGACCAAGATGACAAAGTGGACTTGCTTACATCCAAGACGGCTCATGCAACAAAAAAAGAAATGAGTCTTAATGTGTACCATGGCTGGCCCTGAATCATCTTCTGCAGCTATATATGCTGTAAAGGAAGAGCTCTGCTACAGTTCTCAGATGGACAGGCTCTTTTACTCTGTCATCACGGACTTTTAAATGCATAATGGAATTTCAAGTCTTCTAATAACCAACAAGGATTCAGGACACAACCATAAGTTGAAAACTATAGAAAACCATCAGGTATGAAATTTAAATTTTCATTTGGTCAAATTTTATTAGCTTTAATTCTTGCCTATGCTTTATTTTGAACTGTTTATATAAAAGATCTTCCAAAGCTGTGCACTATATTCTTTGACTTCCACTTCAAAAAGCAAATCAATGTAAAACCAACAAATTTTGTAGCAGCCAGTAACACTTCACTAGTTGGTGTTATAATTTCAAGTGTCCTTTTCTGGTTATTATGAATATATTTTAATTAATTAAAAAAAAAATCAGTAACTTGTTGTTTGGTATTACTTAGGTTTAATTATACCATAGTAGTTATTTAACTTCTTACTGTACAGTTCATAAGGCACTATTTAGGTTTAATTTTGTTCTTTCAACCTCTCCTTTGCAATTCTGTATTCTATATATAAATAGATGATTGCTGTAATTAATTCCATGTTGCCTGCCCCCTACAACATTATGACTTCTGATGCTTGTGTTTATATTCCAAACGTTAAAACCATGCATGATTTTGGTTCCTTAATAACGTTCCAGTTCACAATGCTACAGAAAAAAAGCTTGAAAAGGTCAAATAGATCATCAACCTCAGAAAGCTCAAAGCCAAAATAAAATTTACTATCACATTGTTCCCTTCTCTCAGCAAAGAATTTTCCGTGTCAATAGGTTTGGAAATAATGCAATTCTATTACCAAAAGCATAATAAAACGCTTCCCTACAATTTTCTGATGAGTCACATAACTAATCCAGAACAGCATCTCTACTCCAACAAACTTGCCCCTCTTCTCCATTTTTGCATATATTTCCTAAGTTCTATAAACCAGCAAAATAAGACAACAACATCATCTTTTTTTAATCCCCTCGTAAAGCTAGGAAAAATATAGACAAGTTTTTTGAATGAATGGATGTGTCTCATGTCATACTTGTCCATTTCATACAAAAGCTCATATTCTTTGTACCCAAACTGCCACAAACATGCTGGAAACTCACTATGAGTTTTAAAACACTACATAGAAAAACCACCATATAGGCTGAGTGTTCTGCAGGAAGCAAGCAGGAAATACAGATAGTGAAGTGAAAAAACCAGCATACATTTGAAGACACTCATCAGGACCCTTTCTATAGGGCATGTTTTCCCTCAGTCTTTACAATGTTAAGGTTTTTGGCCAGTTGGTTGTTGCTTTTTTTTCTTTTTTTTTTTACTGTTTCTTAACCTCCTCCCCCCTCCAGAGAACAAACCCTTTGGATAACAGAATGAGTGTAACAGAAACCACAAAATGAACTCACGACCTCTGAAATATTGTTGAAGCCTTACACTTGCAAGTTTTGTTGGTTTTTTTTTTTTTTTAAGTGAACCGATAGCACACTAAAAAAGTACTTCAAAGTTTTTTGAAGTGATTTTAACAAAAGAATGAATCTCTCTGCAGACTTGTGACACTGCATCAACAATAGCTGATGATGTGGCACAACACTTTTTTTTTTGGCTGGCAAATCAGAAGAGGGACCAAGGCTATTATTTTGCTTTGCCTTCCCACAACGCTCCTCACCACAAAATATGGCTTAGAGACATCTTTTGTTCCTCCAGCTGTGTTAGGCTATTGCTCTGATGATTTCATCAGCACACTAAGCTGCTCCCCTCTACAACTTGAGCTTCCCAGACTTCCAAGGAGTAACATTTATTGGTAAGCAGGAATAAAAAGAACCAGTTGTGTTATCTTTGCAGTGAGGAGTAACTCCTGCATCTTATGTAAGTACTTGATTTCAGCTGGTACGCTGTTTACAATACTGTTACTAAGCTCTTAGTTTTTGGTTTTTTTCTTTTTTTTTCTTTAACAGACGCAGAGAATCATGCTTGTATGATTTTCTATTTTCATTCAACTTTCTAAGTATGCAGTTCTCATACTGTGTGCATCTGATTTGCTCCCCTCATTATCAAGTGTCAGCTGACATCGTTCTCTCTAGTAAAGATAATAGGTTCTTCAAAATATTTCATGAAGGAGCATCAGTATATCTCAGTGCTTTGAGACATGAGCTGCAAGTCTAAGGACAGCAGCCATCCTACCAAATACGCACTCAGCTTCAGCTAAGGTATAAGCAGCCCTCAAAATACAAGCTCATCCCACCCTGTAAAGTCCGTTATGTACCATCATTCCATCTGCAGTGATTATAGTTCTTCCCTTGCATTGTGCGAAGGTCTAAGTAAGCTTTATCCTCAAACTGCATGGAATTTAGCAGTCGCTTCTCCCGGTTTCTAATGCACTATGAATAGAAAAACAATCACAAAATCTGCGAGAAGCAGAAGTGCTGAGAGGCTAGAACCAGAAGATGAAGCTGAAGTTCTGGGCAAAACTAGGAGCAAGAAGAGGGAGAATCAAAACAAAACAAAGAACATGAAGTAATGTTGAGAAACAGATTTTGTCAGAATCTGTTCCAGAAAAGAAAATCAAGTCACAGTAGAGACAGGATTTCTATGGGCAGACACCAGGAGCTCTGACATGGAGTTAGAAATATGGTAAAAAGCTATTCTTCCAATATATACCACCTGAAATCTCAAAAGCAATTAATTCCACTTGAAGAACATTATTGCTTCCTTAACTCAGCAACTGTCCACTTTGTTACTCTTCAATTGTGCCTAGCAAAAGCAGATAAACTACTAAGAACATCGGAAAAGTTTAAGATTAAGAAACATGAATAGCACTATAAGAAAACTGATATTATTTCCTTTTCTCTGCATTATGGTTCTCACGCTACACTGAGTGAATCTCAGCATTTCCAATGGTATCTGTGCTTTGATCAGCATTACATTTTGACTCACCTGCTGCCTAACTTGTACAGTTTGACACTATTCCCAACACCAACTCTGCCAAATAACAGCATTCCTGACTGCACAGAGTACTCTAAAATGTTAGTCTGGCATTGAGCATCTGAAATTTGACAGGAAAAAATTGTTTGCAAGTAATCATCTTTCAGAATATCATTATTTCACCTCAAAATGATATTATGAAGGTAAACTAGTTCACGTCTATAAAGGACTTAATTACTGAAACAGGAATTTCACTGTAGGTGAGAATGTATGTTTTACTGTTGACAAAAATAACTTGTTTGTAGCAAGGCCAACAGACACAAGCATGTCTTTGTGGTTCCATAAGACTACTAAATTTCTTTACAAGGAAAGTAGTACAGCACCATCTCGGGTTATTTAGGGAGATGCTGGCTTGAAGTTTTTCACATCTCACCCAGACAAAAATGTAGGCTGACATACTGTACTGTTAGACATTCACATGTTTCAAGCAGCAGGCTGGACTGCATGGTCTCCAAAGGCTCTTCCAAACAGTACTTCTATAATTCTTTGATATTGACCACAATGCATCAGTGCTGTGCAAGTCCACAGTGAGAGTAACCAATATTTTTAAAAATAATTTTCATCTTCCAAGTGTTTAAAAGGCTACATACGTGCTCCCAAAAGTCTGAGGAAGACAAGAATTCCATCTTTCCATCTCTACCAACACAAAAATCAATCCATAAGGCTGGTGCTTATACTGGAAAAAAATGCAGCAACTATAATGTCTAATAACCCCAGATTGCACATGATTTCATACATGCAGTTCTTCTACAACTTGTCTGTAACACATTAAGGTGAGAAAGGAACGAAGACATTGATTTTCCTGCTACTTCTCCCAGATATTATGGTACACTGCAGTGTCAGGGACAGCACAGGTAGAAAGCTCTTCATAACCAGAATTCAGACAGGAAATGTTCAGTTTACTTCAAGGCCAGTATAGTTGCTTACAGCTGTTTCTTGGAAGGTCTAAACTAGAAAATGTTTTTGCTAGTAGTATCATTAACAGGGCTTCTAAGAAAATGGGTTATTCTGCTTATTTACAATAGTTTTATACTGCTTCTTAAAACTGAGAGATTTTATATGTGATTTAACTTATGACTACCTGGTAAACTTATTTTCTTTCTCATCAACAGGGTAAAAGTACATAGTTAAATATGGGGATTCTGAGCCAGCTATCAATCCTTTACCTCCTCTGGACCACTACTGTATTTTGCCAATATGAAGACTACGATTTTGGGGACGAATACGATGAGCCAGATCAACATCCATACTATTTTAACTCTAATCCAAGTGCACAAGCTGAAATTCCTCACTTTCCTTTTCCAGTTGAGTGTGCCAGAGAATGCTTTTGTCCACCAGAATTTCCACTGTCTATGTACTGTGACCATCGTAAGCTTAAAACAATACCAAACATTCCTGCTCACGTCCAACAACTCTATCTGCAAAACAATGATATCGAAGCTGTACCTGCAGGACCATTCACTAACGTTACCATTTTAAGAGAAATTAACCTGAGCTACAACAAAATTAAATTTAATATGATTGATCATGGTGCTTTTGCCAAATTGTCAAACTTAGTGCAGCTTCATTTACATCATAATGAATTAGATGAATTTCCATTCCCACTTCCCAGCTCTCTGGAGAGACTCCTCCTTGGTTTCAATAAGATTTCTAAGTTACCTGGAATTGCACTGGACGGATTAGCAAACATAACCATGCTTGACCTTTGTGGTAATTTTCTTGACGATTCAGTACTCAAAGGAAATCCCTTTTCAGCCATGAACAACTTAATGCAGCTGAACTTATGCAACAACAAATTACAGACTATGCCTCCTAACCTGCCGTCGTCACTTATGTATCTCTCTCTTGAAAACAACTCAATTTCTTATATTCCAGAAAACTATTTCAGCAAACTCCCCAAAATCATTGCTCTACGAATGTCTCACAATAACCTGCAGAACATTCCACGCAACACCTTTATTAATCTACCAAACCTTATAGAACTTAACCTTGGACATAACAAATTGAAACAAGTATTCTATATTCCAAGAAGTCTGCAGCATTTGTATATTGAAGACAATGACATTGAAAGTATGTTGATAGCTCTTAACTCTTGAAAAGCAGAAAAACGTGGACACTTATTTTGTCACTGACTATGGAGATCTGACACCTAATAGCTGACGGGTTGTGTGGAATCCAAGCTTAGAATCCAGGAGTCATCCAAATTTGCATGTTGTTCAAGAAGTATTATGATATCCCTCCTTGCAGATGTATGAGATTGAGCTATTACTGCTCTGAACTAACTAGTTAATGCAGCACTGACCCAAAATTCATACACGTACCTCTCAAGGATAAGTGCTATGTAGCTTTCAACTTACAGCACAGGAAAGATACCATCCCATCTTCTTCAAGATGGAATGTAAACTTATCCTTAGTTAGCTGAGAAGCAACAAACATAAAAAAGAAAGGATTTTATTTCTCTACTTCATCATAATTTCCAAGTGGATGTTTTGTAAATATTCCACAACTTTTTTTCATATAACAGCTAAAATCACCTCAAAACTTTCTTCTGATGAAACAATTGATAAAAATCACATGAAGAATTGAAAAGTATTCAATTCACATAAAAGAGTAATTAAGTTTGTAGTTGCAGCCACATGCATATATACATTTTACCCCACAGCCTCATATTTTGCAAATTTTAGAACTGTTATAATTGTCATTTATGAAACTGATTTAAAACAGAGGAAAGGCTACTCATATGATAAATCACAAAAATATCTTCCATTGTAAATTCCAAAATTTGTTTCTATTATGAAATACTTCTTAAATATAACTTTATTTTCTCTATTTTAATTGATATTTTTCTCTCTTACAGTGATAAATGTTACTTTGATGTGTCCATCTATTGATCTGATGAACATCAACCAGTTAACCTACATACGGGTGGACCAAAATAAGCTAACAACTCCAATAAGCACATATGCCTTCTTTTGCTTCCCACACATTAGAACCATTTACTATGGTGAACAAAACAGTAATGCCAACAAGTCAACACAAATCAGAGCACCGGTGTTTCGACGACTTTTAACACCAGAAGAATATGATGAAATAGAAGATGATCATGAAACACATGATCAAGAAACTGAGGAAGAGCACGAAGCAGAAAACAATTATTTTTATCCTCACTTTTGGTGAAATAATCATTGTTAATGAGTACATATAGAAATTTTTCCTTACCTGTGGAGTATTCATGCCCATTTTATTTTAGAACAGTTATATATTTTGGGATCTTTAAGCTATACTCTATAAAGCGGAGATAGAATTTTAGTGTACATAAATGTGCCATTAACAATGCAGAAAAAATATAATACTAGCAGCAAAAGTGCTCATGTCAGTATTTGGTAGCAGTATGATATATAACCAGTATTGATGGACTTAATTGTGGGTTGGCAGCCTAAGCAGTAGAAAATTGACCATCCATGTTCTAAAATGATTCAACTTGCCAAATGTTTATAGCAGAGATGATGTCATGCTCAACAGGAATATGTGGGCACCATCAGAAATCTGTCCAGTTAGACGTTCAACTACTGGGAGTAGTAAGAAAGCAGTAGAAAATAGACATGCAATAGAAAAACATGAGAGCAAGATCACAAAAAAGTACAACATCCTTGCACATCTTCCTCAAATACAGATGTTGATTCCTTCCATATCTAACTGAAAAGGAAAATCAAACTTTTGAGTTAGATCATCTTAATGTATCATTTGTGCCGTGTCGTGCCAAGAGATATTATTTACTTTTCAACCTGTGCTTCAACTATCACAAGTCTTTCAAAAAGATTTTAGTTGATTAGACATGAAGGCAATGAATGACTTTTCAAAGGTCTTATTGATGTGCTTTAACAACTCTGAACCATTAGTACTTATATTTTACCTACACTTTTTTAGTCTATTTTAGAAGGCATTAAAAATGTAACGCTTTAATTAGAATTGCGCATCAGCTAGAGCATGCACAGACAGTGGCATTCCAGGCTTTATTAACAATTTAGACTACCGTTCAGCGTAACTAATACCAGTAAGCTACATCCTGCTTCAAAGTTGAGCAAAAATTGCTTCAAGTAATCCAAAGAAAAGTAGCATATATTGTCTGAGCTATGGAAAGCTTTTTGTTATGCCTTCTGCCTAAAGAGATTCTAAGTCACTACACAAGGTAAGAGAACATAGACATATAAGCCCTTTGGTTTAATTAAATTCTTCATTTTTTCAGCACTTCACTGAAGAACACAAGTGCAATAAGCCATACATCACACTACCAAATTTATATTACACTTTTAGTTTAGGGAAACTAAAAAGGTACAATATAAAAATAAACAAGCAAATTTCTACTAGAATTTCTAAAAAGTTTTATCTTTCTTATAACATCAGTTATGTTTTGAAGCCCTTCTTAGTATATATTTGGTTTCTGATGCAACAATAGTAATATGCTAACAAACTGAAACACCTTAATCACACGTCTGTATTTATAAACTAAGTCCTCATAAGCACACAAATATAACCAAGCCCTTAAGAACAAATTCTTTGAAAAATCTACACATACAGAATGTGTTTTATCATAGGCAATTTGGAGTCTCGTGTGAACTAACTCAATCTTCTTTCTGCCCCCACACCTTTTTTCCTTTCACGTGTGTAATGACCATGAAGATATGGTACACATTTGTAAACAACTTCCTTCATTAGAAAAAATCAATTAACATTTATCAACCTCAAGAATCCTCTGGCTTCACATAGGAACATAAATATATTCATTATATTTGAATACTCTTCAAAAACTTAATGGACATTATATACACAAATTTACATAAAAGCATCTGTAACTTTTATTGTTTTATTAACATAAACACATAGTATATTAACTGTAGATCTTTATCTCTTTCAGCTTTTAAGTGAAAAGCGCACAGTCAAAATTAAGACACTTTTTTTGAAGACTTCTTCAGCCTTAAAAAGATCACTACTCAATCATAGTAGGTGTATTATACATATACACATACAAGATCAGAAACTGTCTGCTTAGCTTTATTTTTTGAAGTTGCATTAAAGACAAACTTCTAGCAATTATTTGCCTACTTTTCTTGAAGTTTAAAAGATAAACCAATAATATAGTTCTGAAGTCTTAACTATGACATTAAACTCGGTCATATGGAACATGAAAACTCCTTCAAACAGTCTACATCAAACTCTGAAGCAATTCTGAGAAAAACCAAGCTGCCACAGACTAAGAGGTGCTAGCACAGATTAAAGCAAATAAAATACAAGAGACAGCTTAAGAGTAAGTGGTCAGTTCTTGTTGAGAGAGTCCACTGGTAGGAGTTCTGCAAAAGGCCTATGCCTAGATTTATTCTATTTAAAATACTTGCAAAAAGTAAACTAACTGGAATGATCTGTGAGATGATGACAAAATGCTAAGAACTAGGGAAAATTACCAGTTTCTAGGATGCTAAAAAAGCAAACAAAATTTGACATTATTAAATATAAAGTGATATCCATGGAAAAGATAGCACTAATTTTTACATGAAAACTAAAAATTCATGATCTGACTCCCATTGCTCAGGAGCAAGACTTGAAAGTAATAACAGACGGCACCACGTAAACACTGGCTCTTGTACTGGCCATTATTCTGCCAGTCATGTAGACATGAAGTACACTGTAGAGTTCTAACTCCTTGAGCTACCTGGGTGCCTGCTTTGTCATTTATTTTCAGGATATTGTACAGGCCTTCACAAAAGAAAACAAATTTTTAAACTAAGAACTAACTAAGTATCAAACAGTCCGACTAGTTTTGTTTGTTTGTTTTTGTTTTTACAGAAGGTCAGTCAATACAGAAACAGAGCCCGATCTGGCCTCTAGTACTGTGTCTACATGAGCATTAAGGTGAAGCACAAGTAGTGGATCTATACACAAAATACCTGTGATGAAGCCATGAAACCCACCCTCAGTTTTTGAGGGAGACGATGTTTATTCCAGACTAACCCTAGCAACTAATTAAATCCATTGGCAGTACCACCCATCAGGTACATCCCCGAGTACGCACATCTTCTGGCTTGTCACATCCAAAAAGAACCAAGTACAGGTACTTTTGATTTGCATCGCAGATCTCTTAAAATACAGTCCTTTGGCCTTATCAAAAGATTCACTTCAAAAATGTGCCCTTGATCCTAATTAAAATATCAGCAGAAACATGACCAGGAAATACAGTAACTGATGAACATGGAATTCCAATTCTACTTTCAACTTTGGACTAACTATTTGGTAGAGCTGTGTTTTAAAGTCTTATCAATGTAAACAAGAATGGAACTGTCTTGATGTCTAAGATACGTGCTATTCACAGTCCACAGTAATTAGCAAGGCTTTATTAGAGCAATGCAGATACCTACTTAAGATTTTAATACCTATGCAAGCCTATAGAAAAAAAAAATCTCATGGATTTATGGAAAACATTCAGTTACAACTACGCTTTCTACATAACTGACAAACAGATTTTTTCACTGTCTATACTGTAAGAAACAGTCATAATGAAAAAAGCAAAATAAAGTAACAATAGTTTCAACCCAATTGTCCACATCTCTTCCTTGTCTCAGAACAGCAGGAACTTATTTCTCCTTTTTCTGTTCTTGATTATTGGGTTTTAATACTTATGAAGATTACTTTGGGAGATATTTATACTTCAGTACTCTGATAATAAATTAGATGGATTAGGACAGAAACTCCTTTATAGACAACAGATGGTTTACATTTCAAGCTTTCTGACTTCTTATAACATATTCAATTTCCACTCTTATAGCATGAACCAATTTCCTTCTTTGTTTCCCAACTTGATCACTGCAAGCAATAAACATAGGAATTTCCTATATGAAATAAAAGATATAGGATTTTTTAAATTAAGAAATTATGTACCAAAAGAGATTTTAAGGATTTCACAATCATTTTCCAATACTATTACAGGTGTATAAACTTTTCAGAATTAAACAATCAATGCATATAAGACCTGAAGTCATAAAACTTGACAAAAATACAAAGTGATCATATGATGCTTTAAGTTTTGTCCCAAACTTACCTTACTAACAATCTAGGTCCTTCAAAAGAAAATTAAATAACTTAATCTTGTAATTCATGTCATAAATTTAACATTGACAGAAAAAAACAAATTAACTATCCTTGCTCTATTAAAATGCATGAGTGCACAAAACAGACAAATACCATGATTAACCACAAGTACAGAAAATAAAGGAAATGTTATGAATAATATAAGGAGCATATGACAGGAACATCAAACTAAAATGCCTCTAAGGCCAGTGAGCCATGGAGTCTCATCTCTAGTGTCTCCATAGACATATAGTAAAGGCTCTAAACCAATGACACTGTTATTAAAAAGTCACCTCCATTTGGTAAACAATTCTAAGCAATTTTAATAAATTGAAGCAGGTTGGCTTTTAATTCAGGATTTAACTGATGATAAATACATAAAAGCTCAAGAGAACTCATCTTCAGGACGGAGAGGTGAGTGAATAGCAGACAGTAGCATTACTCCAGTTATCATTTGTATTTGCAATAATTTGATTTTCAATTACAATTGTGCATGCTTAAGAAGTGCTTTATTCATTTAAAACTCAGTAACCGATACAAGGAGTCTGCTTCTTTTCCAGAAGTGCAAAGAATAAATGTAATGTCTTCAGCTTTAAAAAATTCTGATTATAAATCAGAAACATATGGAAGGATGCTCATACAATTGCTAGGTCACTTTCCAGCTGTCTGTTCTGCAGCTGGTTGCTCCAACCGTGACCTTAACTTATTCTAAATAACCGAGCCTTGGAAACAGTTGTACGTTCTCATAAAAGCAGCGAAGGTATTTATGCATAAATTCTACTTTATCTCCAGTTCTTCAGTCATTCTGAATCTCAAGTATTCTAAGCCTCCTTTTTAGATAAGATGGCTGTTTATCTTAGATTTAATACCATTTCCAAAACCTTCCCCACCTCCCAAGGATGCTGAATTGGAACATAATTTGCTTAACATGTTGTGTACAACAATTCTTACGCCATATCAACTCGAATCTGATTTCTGTGCACTGCTCAAGAAGAAACCAGGAGGCTGCTTTCCCCCTTTTGGATACTCTGGCTTTTTGTTACCAGAATGAATGCAAACCCAGATTAAGCGCAGGCATTGCATTGCCTTACAACTAATGGTACACTCCTTACATTATGTGATTTCCAGTGCTCATAACGAAGCTATGCAATAAATCATAATTCATTCCTCTAAGAACATTTAAAACCAATAAGAAAATTGAAAGTTACAGATCTTGCCAACATTGTCCCTTAGAGACCGTGACACATGATGAAGGCCAAGGTCTTTAAGCAGCTGTAAAAACGCATCATCTTCTCTTAAACATAGAGCTAATTTGAGCGTTTAAATGTAAACTCAGCTTTGCTTCATTTCTTAAGGAATATCTTGACATCAACTCTATGGTACTCTTCCTATTGCTGCCTCATAGCTATCTATCTCTATTAACCCATGCACCCCCGAGATAAGGTCCCTTTTCTGTTTCCATTTTAATCCTTCCCTCTTCCCACCTTCTGCCTCCTATCACACAGTCTGGTATCTACACAGACAGTGCTACTCCCTGCTACAGGCAACCTAGAGAAGTCACTTATAACCACCAGCCTCAAAGGAACAAAGACTTTCTGCTCTGGAAGCCCAGCTCTGCTTAGCTCAGTCCTTGTGGAGGTTTACCAGCAACAAGACAAGTGCCTCATAGAGAATTATCAGCAACCAGTCCTCACTTCCATCTCAGTGAAGAAGGAGGATAGCAAAGCTTTCTTGCAATACTTTTGTACTAAGCTACTAAGGATTAAACAAATGATACTAAACTTATGCTTAAACACACAGAAAATGGAGAGAACTGCCCTACCATTGCAACTGGCATCATTTTCTCTGCCAACATAGACTGGATGAGAACTGTTCATAGCAGCTTTTGCAGTATGCCCTTTAATATTTTGTGGGTTTTTTTTTTTGTTTTTTGTTTTTTTTTTAAGGAGAAGGCAGATAAAAAAAAATAAATCAAACTTCAGAGAAGGGCAAGAGCAGAAGTAAACAAAGTCAGCCTGAAGCTGTGAGCAGGTCCTAAGATATGAGGACGCTTCAAGTACAAGAAAAATAGATGGAGCTGAAAATCAGCCAGATCAAATAATCCACAAAACCCGCCCTCATTTCTGCCTGCAAAACAAAAATCTATTTTCAGTTCCTCGGGGTTATTTTCAGCTTTATTTACTTTACTTTACCTGCTTTTGACACTAAACACTCCTAGATACTGGGTTTCTTCCCAGATGGTGAAGAAGAAAATATAATCAGAAACATCTATGGTTTGGAGCGGCTACCTTAACTTTCTCCTTCCTCTCCCATAGCTTTCCAGTACCTACCACCCATACTCATCCAATGTCTCTTTACCTGATTTCCCCATGAGATACCTTCTAGGACAGTCTGTGAAAATGAGATCCAAGAGGTAAAAAGAAGGAAAAAGGGATAAATAAGGTACACCTGGCAAATCAGAAAGCGCATCTTAAACACTTTCTCAAGGCAGGCCCTCTTGAAACACTGGAGTTCCATTTTTTAAACAGAGCTTGTTTAGCTTTTCAGAAATGAAATTACACTTTAAGCATATAAAACTTTGTAACTAAATACAGGGATACCTGCGTGTAACACTTTTAAGTGCTAAAATTGTCTAAAGAGCATTCTCTCTGCTTGCCATGCTGAATACTCCCTACTAGCTTCCCTATTGCCAATGCATATGAGCCACTTTTTTTTATTCATTTCAGATGATTTGGGCATTTCACTGAGCAAGAATACTGTTTCTGAAAGAAGCAGTACAATTCTTCCTTGTTTGTAGTCATCTGTGCCATCCCATTCCTTGTGCTGACCATTTTTTCATCTGAATTTATGTAACAAACCTTGTATTTATCTGGAATTACTTACTTGATGATACCACATTTTTCCTGGTACAAGGGATGACAGACAAATCACGGGATTAGAATAGTCTATTTGGCACTACCTGTTTTAAGTGATGGTAAAGCTATACACTAAGGTAAATCCTGTTGACAGCATGACAAACTAGTTAGCACAGTCTTCAAAGATATTTCTATGTTCATGAATGCCTGGATACCAACAGTGAGTACAGGCATTACAAAACGTTTTTGTATTAAGTATATTAGTGAAACACTGTGATCTTGATGAACAGACTTGTGAAAATCTTTTCTGCAAAAGCTATCACAGAAGTCTTAAAGCATTGCAAGTCTTCCTTTTTCTTGCATTTGTATCTTGCATACCATTAGTATGACATAAAATACTATGCTTAATATACTCATGATAAATTATTTACCATTTGATTACACACAAGCACTGAAAAATGTTGGTTTTGCAGTCAGATGAAGACTTAATCTGGATGTTCAGCAGGGTGAGGAAGGGAAGCAGGTGGCTGCAAAGAGATCAACTACAAAGCAGATATGCCATCATTGCTCCTGAGAAGAGCACATGACCACGACAGATGGTAAGATGACACTGATAAAGGGCAAAAAGAGTTGCAGCTTCTCTAGGAAATCTACCTTTTCTGTCAGAGTCCTCTGAATTGAAAGTTCCTGCAATTGTGCAGTGGAAAACATGTTAATATCTTCGCCACACAGCACTTAACTTCTTTTTGTTTCACCTCAGCAGCAACCAATGTGATTCAGAATCCAATTTCCACCATTACTGAGATTCTTCCCTTTATATTTGAGTTATATACTTACAGCAAAACCATTATCCTAGAGAAAACTGCAAGTCCTAACTGAAGCACTGTTTGCATTTACACATTTACTACCAACATCTGGTTTCTAAACAAGACAGGACTTACACAAAAATCTAAATATGTCCAATGCTCATCTCCAACATTATTCTATTTGTCAGCACTATCTTATTAGAAGAGCCCACAAAGATAAGAGAGGAAAAATTGATCGGAATATATTCTCAATAGGTTTTATTGCCACATACTTCATAAAGATCCAAAAAGATCTACTCTGTAAACTTTCAAGTGTTCATCTGGCTCCCATTTATAGCAATTGCCAAAAGTACATAATAAGGAAAAGGATGGGGGAGGAAGAAATGCACTGGAAATCTAGAAAACCAATGCTTTTAGTTCATATGAAAATTCTACCTGGGCAATATTTAAGTAATTTATAAAGCTGAAATAGAACAAAACAAGTATTTATTACAGAACCCAATTTCTAAACAAATTGTGTAACAATTAATTCAATGGAGCATTTAGCTGAGAATTGCTTGGCTAAAAAGTCTGCAGTAAACTCACTCAAGTCCCACCCATCAAATTCTAAAAACCATTTTTTGTTTCCAAAAATCTTCAGACTGAAAAGCTTTTATTTCTTACTTAAGTGAAACGTCTCTGAACATAGACAAGTTGTAGCGAAACATTTAACCACTCGTAACAATGTGCCTAATATAGCGTACGTATGCTTTGGCTCTACCTCGGTCTCAGTCAGCAAGCAGCTGCTTTGTTTCTCAGCTAAACCATTAAACAAAATGGATAACACATGCCTTGTTACAGAGCTCTAGCCTGCACAATTAACACTCGATTCAGAGAAAAAAAAAAACACCATAGCAATTAGAAAGGGTAAATCACCACACAGCAGAAAACTGCCGCTTCCCCAAGCAGGATGAACCAGACTGGATAGCATTTGTAAATGTTAAAGCTAAGCACAGCCCCCTGCTCCAGGATATTACCTCTTACCCCAGGGACAGAATGCTGGCAAAGCATTTTTTACCCCATGGAAAGCACTTTTAAGACTGTCAATCTTGGAAAACCTTCTCACTGCAGCAACCTGGATGTAATTCATTGTTGGATTGTTCATAACTTTACTGTTTTATCAGTCTGCATTGGTTTAACATACGCATAAGAACTTCTGGTTTTAGCACACGGCCACAGAAGAACTTGGGATCTGCTAAAACGGTAGGTGGGCTTTTTTTCCTGAAAGTTCCTTCACCTACAGCTGAAATCAAGCACATAACTGCAGCAAGCAGAACAAAGTGCTGCGTAAAGATCGATTTTAAGAAACACTGTGTATGCATTTAAAATGCTTTTAAACTGTACCTGTAGCCTCCATCCCAACCCCAGTTGTGTACAACCTGCAAAA
>PPHD01009410.1:0-10815 GCA_002909625.1 Bambusicola thoracicus
GCAGCACTATAGGCTTGGGGCTGGTTGGCTGGATGACTGTAAAGAGGAAAGAGACCTGGGGATGTTGGTTGATGCTTGACTGAATGTGAGCTGACAGTGTGCCCAGGTGGCCAAGAGGGCCAATGCCATGCTGGCCTGCATTAGAAATAGTGTGGTCAGCAGGAGCAGGTCAGTAATCATCCCCCTGTACTCAGCACCGGTGAGGCTGCACCTTGAGTAATGTGTTCAGTTTTGGGCCCCTCACTACAAGAAAGACTTTGAGGTCCTGGAACGTGTCCAGAGAAGAGCAATGAAATTTGTGAGGGTTCTGGAGCACAAATCTTATGAGGAGTGGCTGAGGGAGCTGGAATTGTTCAGTCTGGAGAAGAGGAGGCTCAGGGGAGACCTCCTGAAGGGAGGTTGTGATGAGTAGGGGTTTGGCCTCTTCTCCCAGGCAGCAAAGAGGACCCGAGGAAATGGCCACAAGTTGTACCAGAGGAGATTTAGGGTAGACATAAGGAAAAACTTTTTCTCTCACAAAGTGTTCAGACATTGGAATGGCTTGCCCAGGGAGGTGGTGGAGTCACCATCCCGGGCAGTGTTCAGGAGGTGTCTGGATGAGGAGCTACAAGATATGGTTCAGTGGCTTGTGGTAGCAATGGTAATGGGAGAATGGTTGGACTAGATCGTCCTATAGGTCCTTTCCAAACTCGTGATTCTGATTCTATGCTGCAGCCTACAGCTACTTATCAGTTGGAAAATGCTTTTATTCCAAAAATGTGTCTTCCCTACATGCTGTGACATACACAGAGAGGCTATGTGTCATACATGGAAGAGACTTCATCTGCTTTATAAGCCATATAAATACCTGATTAAATGTGCTGCCCTCCAAATGGGAGCAACATCAGGATTCCAGACCAAGAATAAAAGAATTACTCTCGAGAGTACATTATGCAATGCTTTAGCAAAAAGTGAGTTTTTCTTCCTAAATATTTGAAACAAGTGTGCAGCTTTTGATCGTTTTCATCATATCTACGTAGGCTATTCTGAAAACATTTGATTATTTCTATATTCTAAAATAAATGAACGTATTTGTTTCTGCTGACTGGGTCACCTAGAAATTGTCATGGCATACTTTCCAGTGGACTGCTTTAGCAAGTATACCACTGACTCAATCATTTTGTCAAGGTTCTTGATTTTTGTAAGCAAAAACAACAATAGAAAGAAAATAAACAAAAACCTACCAAACAACAGTAGCAAGGTACTATCTCTCAGATTGAGAAAAAAAAAAATTACTGCGCATTATGTGTCAATAAAACAGGGGAATGTGGACTCTAATGTGACCCTTCTTTTTATTTTATATTACAGAACATCAAATACTCTTCCACTGTCTGCACAAAGCACACAAAAATACCGGACTGTATTTATTTCAGCATGCTTTTTACGGATCTATGGGATACTTTCTTTAGCACAGTATGGCTGACACTTTAAGCTAGTATGGGTTAGGACATCATAAAGCTTTATCACAAAGGAGTATTAATTTATCTCAGATGGCATCCTTTCGATTTGGGCTTAATGTAGATACAAGGATCTATTTTGAAGGCTGGAATGCAGTTTCAGTGGCAACCAGCAGAGTTCTTTGGGAATTCACAAAGCCACAATCAAGCCAAGGCAGCACTTTGAATCAAGCTGTTGTTTTGCAAGGAGTTAATTGAAGGGTTCTTCTACATAGCTGGATATCCTGAGTGAAATACTGCATGCATTTAAACTTTGTAATTTGGGACCAAACTCCTGTTATTATGTGTTTAAAATTTATTTGAACATTCTACATCTAAAACAGAATTGCAGTAAGCTTCGGACAGCCAAATAAGTAAAGCAAAGCTGATAGACTGTCTTCATAGATAAGTTATTCTGTTGTTGAGTAGCCATATACGCAAGGCAGAAAACATCAAGTATTTATTTGTATTCAGTTCAGAACAGTGTTAAGCCTTTTAAAGTAGTTCTCAGCCATAAATCACACATGCTGCAACGTTGCCTGCAATGTGGTAGAGAATGGACTGGAGAAATAGGCAGTTGAACACAGCTGTAAAAAGGAGTTGCTAAAGCATATAACAATGTAGCCACTGGGATCAATTTTTATCATGCTCAGTGATTCAAAGATACTCAATAAGTCATTAACAAGATTAATGAACTCTAATAAAAAATGCAAGCTCCTGTTTCATATTTTATTCAGCTCACTGCAGCTTAAAATTGCATTTTATGATTTTATTAAACTTATTAATTAATTTTTCTCAAATTGATCATTTTATTTAAAATATATTTTCTTCTCCCCTTCCCCCCTCCCTCCCCGAGAAATAGGATTCTTTAAAAAAAAGTCTCTATACAGTAAAGTACCTTTATACCATGAATAGATATCTAATCAGTAGGCTCAAGTCTGCTCTATTGTAGCAGCATAAGGCTTAGATTGAGGCTTTGAGACTGTGTGAGTGCATAATTGCACTACTTTACCAGGTATCTAGAGTATAAGGAGTGTTATATCCCAACTGTACGCCGCCTGGCAAAGATTATTTCTTTTGGTGACTCATACATTGGTGAAGCCCAGCTAAATCCCTATCTAATCACTCTTTGCCCTTCGGTTCAAGAGGAAAAGAGTCTTAGGAACTGCTTCATTCATTCCTGCCCACAGAGATCTCTTCCAACCCCTATGAATCTGTAATAGGATCACCTGGACAAGTTGGGCCGAAGGTGATGTTAAGCTGGCTTTCTTCATTAGAAAGCTGGTTCTCCCTGTCAGAACATGCTTAGCCATGTTTCCATGAACATCCCTCTACAGCACAGTATCCTCTCATTGGCATTAGGGTCACTGGGACATTCACAAGAAACACAAACCCCTATGCCGTATTCTGCCATCACTTATAACACACTGCTGCTTTTTACAATTGCACTCTGGCTGCAGCACACTTCTTGGCCCTATGTTCTTCTCTTACAAGTAAATGGCTTCAAACTTGTTTAATGTCTGCAGATACAGTTCATAGGAGGATATTTCTTGCTCTTGATGACAGCTGTGAGATTCCTAAATTGACAGAAACAAGTTACTCTTTGCCAGTGATTAAGACTGAAGGAGACTTAATAACCATCTTTCTGCATCTGACCTTAGTTGCATCTAATCCATTTCTTCAGAAATCATTTAAGGACTGTGCAGTATCTGAGAAACTGTTTGCCTTTCATGTCCTACTTCTTCGTGCAAAATTTCTATTACAGATTTTGGCTCTCCTACTTTCACATATATTCATAGCAAGCCATCTCTAAATACTATAGTTCTTAAAAAGAAAACTGAAAAACCAAATTAAAAATAAGTACTAGTAGTAAAACTTAGTGGGCACAGTGGCCATTCCCTCAAAAATTGATTTTTAATTATGCTTGCACATCATGACTAACTTTCAGTTGACATACACTTTCATGCTCTGCTGTGATTCTTCTGAGCAAACTCACCCCAGAGGAAGTGGTCAGTGTCACGGGAAAGTTGGTTACCATTCATGCCTCCTTTTGTATAAGTTTTACTTAATTAATAACTACCTTGAGTCTTCCTTTATAAAGCTTTGCTCTGGAGACCAGATCCAAGTGTATTTTTATGATTTAAAAGTTAATTTAAAGACATATAGGATGCCACACAGTACAAGAACAAAGCTTGTTTTTGATTCTTATATCCTAGATTGATTGTTTTAATAACATTTCTTAATAAAATACACAGTGCATTTTATTCCTGTGGGCTTGCAGGGTAGAGAGTAGAAAGTTCCAGTTCATAACTTCGTAGCTTTGATTTAGCAAAAGATATGAGATCTATGCCATGCAATTATTTGAAAAAAAAATGTCGAGTCTTCTCAAATATATATTCTTACGAAGTATAAATGAGCTTGCAAATGTAGTTATCAAATAGATTCTGGGTATTTATTTAGGCCAGATCTTCTGTCCATCAGGGGGGAAGGGGAAGGAAAAACAGGAGAAAAACACTTCATGCAATATTTTGAATATTCTGATAATCCATTTGGCAGAGTGCTGACTTCTACTCAGTGTTACGTTATTGTATTCTCAGAGAACATCTAGAAAAGCTCCTGTTTTACGGATTACAGGATAAGTGTGAGAAATAACCTTCTAACTACAGAATACTCTGGATCTTAAACCTTATTTGTTTTCAGCAGAATACATGCCTCAGACTGTAATGAGCTTCTAAAAATCTTCTTTCTACTTGAAATGTGCACATGAAGGAGACATGCTTAAAATTACTGAGAAATTGCGGGACAAGTTTCTCCCAGAGACAGGGCTATTTCTGCTCAACAAACGCTACAGCTCTCTGAGATTTCATGTGTACGCAGTGAGGTGCAGAAGTGTATTTCCAAAAATGTTACCATTTTGTATTCTTCAAGTGTATGAGAACTTAGAGTGCATGAGTTCCTTGCAACATTTTACATCATTGGCTGATGCATATCAAATGCTGTGCATATCTATGAAGCAGTTTACAGATAGCAAACATGCAAAATGAAATATTTAGGGTGCTAAATCATAAGAATGCCTCTGTAGGAAGACCAAAAATAAGTCCCACACAAATAAGTGTATCTTGCTGTGGCAGGCAATAAGTCTCTTGTATTCTTTTATTGCAAAGCTATCCTTCCTTTCTCATTGTACGAATTTCTGAAATTCATACTTCTATACTTTCCGTGCATCAGAGGCTCACGGAAGAGTGAAAAGCATTTGAAACATGAGACAGGACGTACTTCTTTAAAGCTTAACAATGCAGATGTAGCAAATTCTGTAATTACATTATTTAGGAGAATCCAAAATAATTTTCCTCAACTAATAGCAAGCAATGAATACAAAATATGCCTATTTAGAGTCATGATGGTTATAAGTAAATACACAATTTTGGTTGATTTTTGCTATTATCACACATCATTAGGAAGAATAGGTTCTATATTTTGAAAATAAAAAGGTTCTCAAATGTTTATAATTTGAACATGAAGATTGAGAGTTTTTGTCATTTAGAGAAAGAAAATTTAAGTCACTCTCTTGAAATCCTATGAAAGATGTTTGGAAGGCTCAGATACAAGCTGCAATATGAGAAATCAAAATGCAGAAACAAACAAGTAAACAGAAAAAAATGCAAAGCAAAATGGAAACAAATTGAAAGAGAAATAATATGCATGTTCTTTGAGATCAAGCCCATTATATCTATTGTTTGCAGAGCTTTCCCAAACAGCAGTTTGATTCTAACCATTTTTGGAGACGTTTTAGTAGAAATAATGAACAATACAAAACTCCCTGTGAAAATATCAGATGATTTCTAGTCTCAGTTTAGCCACATCATACATCTCTCCTACCAAAGATTTGGAAGCTTTTTAGAGTGAAAATAATGATCCTTCCTCCCTGTTCCCTTCCCAATTTAAATATATGCAGCATCTTCCTTCTGCTATCCTGAAAATGTCATCACAAAGGAGATGATTTCTTTGCCCTCTCATTTCTTTTTTGCAAAGTATTGAATACTCAGGGGCATGCACTAACAGTAGAGTCATGCTACAAGTCCGGGAAGAATGGTTATTGTGTTTGTAATTTATTCATCAAAAAGGTCAGCTCAGACACACAACATCTGTTTTCTGCTGTGATCCTGATTTCACCAAATAATTTTATATGCTGCTGAAGTTTTCACTAAAAAGACAAGATTAATTACATGTTTCAGGGGACTTTCAAAGGTAATCTGAAATACTGTTACTGTGTTCATGCACATAGCAGTCATTACAGGTGAGATTCATCTTGGTGTCTTACAGGGAGAAGATTGAGAAAAGATACCATGAGATGAGAAGACAGCTAGTTTGAAGGAGAACCATGATGGGACATCATTTACACACTTTAAATTGGAGAATTGAGCCTTTGGTAAAAGAAAGAAACAAAGTGAGTGTATAGCCTAAAAATGTTTTAGTTAATGTTTATAATGTGCATCCATCTTTCTGTTCCCTGGTTACGTGCTTAGCATTGGTATTAGCTGGACTCATAAAGTGAAAATGATTATACAAAGCAAAGTGATTAATGTCTGTTGAGGTAATTGAAAGGCTTTTCTCTTCTTTTACAATGCTGCTTTATGCACAGTCTATGTGCATAGTACATGAGGTATTCTACTAACAACACAGATAGATGTTTATTGATCTCCCTCTGTTCCACTTCACTAACTAAAGCTATTTTCAATGAGGCGTAGCAGTAGGATAATCAAGTATACATTTAATGCTAAGAGTGCATGTGGCTATCAGGTCTAATGAATTCCAAAACTTAAGGTGAAGAAAGGAAGACTAAAGGGAAAAAAATATTTTAAAAGGTAGCTATGCTAAAATAATTTAAAGCATGTTGGGGACCTAAAAAAAGCAAAGACAAATGGTTCTCTGAAATTAGAAGATATTTAGATAGATTCTGAAAGTTATAGTTTTATGTTCTAAGCCATATATAGGATTTTGAAAACACTGTCATAAAGTGTTAAACTTTATGCAGTGCAAAAATAAAGAGAAAATGGTTGAGTAGAAATGATAAGAAATAAGGGGACTGTCACTGTATGTTTTCAACATTTTTTCAACTGACTTTTTCTATATAAAAATGTATGTACTCAGTAAATATTGAGAAATGTATGCTTGAGCTGGCTTGAAACACCAAAAATCTAATTAGAGTTGTCTGAATCATTATTATATTACTAAAGTTGCTATTTATTTTCCCTGTAGACACGGTCACAGTTGATATCACTCGTATTAAATAATTGAGAAAAACATATCTTTATGTGCAAGAGTATACATATTATTCAAATGAATTCAATTAAATGTATATCAAGAGTCATCCTCTCACAGATTAGGAAATATCTAATAGTAGCAATCCCAGAACATCCATAATTTATCTCCACATGTATTTTGGCAATATTAATCTCATGGTTGTAGTGTTTATTCGTGGCCATATTTTTCTATATAAGGTATCAAATATGCTGAAATATTTTGCAAGAAGTTTAAATATACAAACAGGAATGAAACTAAATGAGCAAAGAGAATGAAAACAAAATACAATTTTGAACACTTTACCCCGGAAGTGGCCTTAGTGTAATACTTCAACTATCAGCTGCTAAATTTAGTTTTATATTTTTATTTTAAATCCTGTGAAAATGCATAAACTAAATTCATAGTGCATACTGTATAGAAAAGTGCTGAGAAAACACTCATGATAAATAAATCCACTAAACAAGACTCAGCAAAATTACCGATAGTGAAATAAAATACATTGTAATCCATGATTTCCCTTATTATTGTCACAACATGAAAGCTGTTTATGTAAATATGCCTAACAAATCCCATCATTTTATTAAATAGCTGCTCCTAGGAAGAATTTTCACCTGCTTTGTACAGAAGGGAAATTTAAGATGCTGAGACAAAATTATTAACCTGAAGTCTCACTGGAGCTGAGATGTGAATTGGGATCTCCATGTTCTAGGTTGGTATCTGGAGCATAAATCTATTAAAGGAGACTTTTAGTCTAAATTGGAGGGAAAATAAAGACCTTTTTGGATATAAGAGCATTTTGATTCTGTCTTCTAGAGCCTAGACAGAGCTGCGTGGTATTCTTGAAACGTGTGTAAGGCACTGTTATACTTCCTAGCTTTTTATGCCCACAGGCAAGTTTTGAAATTACACTTAACTAAACCCCTATTTAGAGCTGATACCAGTGTTCACTTATCTGAAGAGAAATGTACTAATACTCAGAAAAAACGGACCTATCAGCAGGATGTCAGATGAGTGTGGGCTTGTACCCTCAAAAATATGCATAAGGTCTTGATGTATCTGGTGAGAGAGGACAGCTGGAAAAAAATCCTTCTGTGGGTGAATTGTGCTAGTGGGCTGCAGGCTGCTTTGAGGATGAGCAGTATTGCAGCATTAAGTGGGTGAAAGTGGAGAGTTTCTGAATGAAGAAATTTTTAGTCTCAAAAAAAAAAAAAAAGCAAAGACTGTTTACCTGCAACATTTTGTTTTTATTTTAGGGTAATATAAATGAAAGATATCCAAACAGCTGGTCAAGAAAAAGAGTTGTGACCAATTGCCCCAAATTCCCCTAATAGGACCTCTGAAAACTGGTAAAAAAAAACATGGGAAGGAAAAAACAGCTATGTAAGATGTAAATAGATTTTAAAAGATTTTTAAGCACTGAATTTTGTAAACAAGTTGTCTCACTGATGAATAGAAAAGTCTTTCTTTATAATTGGGTACTATGGGTTACCACTGCTGGACTGAGGAATTTCTTTAGTAGCTTACATAATTTGATAACAAGCCCAATTTATTCCTGTGCCTCTAATTCCAGTTTTCTGATAAAGTATATCATAGAGTAACATATATTATTCAGTACTTCCTGGATTAAAATATGCCACTACTATAGTTTATATATATATATGGAATGTATCCAAGATTTTTTTTGTTAGGCTGTTGATTGTGATATGAATATGATAAAGAAGCAGCACTAGCTTCCACAGCAAGAAAAAAAAAATCGGAAGTCTACATAGTAAAATTGAAATTGATTTCACTCATTATCTTGAGCAGCAAAACAAAGGGGAAGGAAAAGAAGCAGTAGAAATTATAGGTTTAAAACCTTTGCTCTAGTTAATAGTTTAAACTGTTTTAAGTGAACTTTTGAAGTACGTAGTTTATGTGATCAGATTTTCCATTGTTAACATCAGGATGTTATGTTTAAGAAAAAAGTGTATGTTGAAAAAACAAGTGTTCTTGTATCATAGGAATGACTTGATTTGTTTTTTCATTTCAAAAAGGCATTGTTACTCTGGCTTGTTTTGCAGTGATATGTTTTTCAGTCACTACTAATACCCATGGATCTCTTTAAAAAAAAAAACAACATTTTCTTTGATAGGGCTTACTAACATAAAGTCATTAGCTGGTGTATAGTCAACAAATATACAGAGTGGTGTGGTCAGATTGGTATCCACAGATCATAAAGCTAGAAAGAACATCATGTCGGAAAGGCATAATTGGAAACAAATAGCAAACACTCACCTGTGTTGTAGGCTCACAGGAAAAACTCCAAGAGGAGCAGTCTCCTGAAAGAGATCTTTCCTCAGTGGCAGTCAGCTCTTAAATGGGGTCTAGAAGAGGTGCAGCCTAGCTCCACCCCTTCCAGTCACACAGGTGAATTGCCTTCACCTGTTCTCTCACGGCTGACTCAGTGCTCACCTCAGCTGATCAATCAGAGAGGTTCAGGCCATGATTCAACATTTCTCATACAGATGGTAAGAAAATCACTTAAATGTACCAAATTGTGGGTAAGTACTGTTCCTATTTGAATGTTTTATTTTGTTTTCTCTCTGTGTTAGTGACACTAACAATCAGAAAGATCAGTGTTGTGGAATTGTGATGCAGGAGGTGTAATGACAAAGGGACTAACACAATAGAAAAGTGTTAAAAAGAAAAAGGAAAAATACTCATCTGTCTCCAACGATCTAGGCTCACAGGGAAAACTCCAGAGGAGGGATCTCCAGCCAGAGACTCTTCCTCAGTGGCAGTTAGCCCTTAAATGGTGTCTAAGAGAGCTGCAGGAAGGCTCCACATCTGTGTTCCCAGGGCTGACCAGGTCTTTTTCCTAGGTGCTCAATCAGCGATTTAGGCTGATTTAGGCAGGGTTTAGATTTTCCTCCCTTAGCAACCATGTAATGGCTGTTATGCATTTCGTCAATATGTTAAATAGCAAGAGCAATTTATTTCAGACATTTAAAGTCTTTGGTGATTTTTAGAAGTAAAAAAACAGTGCTTATCACAAAGCCATCACGAAAATTGCTTTAAAGGATGTGTCCTGAAAGATCCAGTGCCTTTGGATCTCTCAGAGGTAAAAAATGTGTAAAGTAAACAAAATTATGTATTTCTGAAAAGTACTGTGTCTGAAGTAAATGATAGTGTGAGAAGAAAATTTCTTTATATTGAATCAACATCTTTTAAGTATGTGTATGAACAAAGAATATACTTAAACGTGTTATAAAGTTCCAATTAATACTATGCAGTAATGAAGCAGCAGGTAAAACTTGCTCCAGTAGCGACAATAATTGTTCCATAAATCAAAGAAAGATATGCTTGTGAGAGAGTGCTTATCAGGCTCTTTACACAATCAAGCTACTTTAGCTGTGTTTTTCTTATCACCTGTACAGTCCATAGGTGGTAATGGTTTCTAAGGAAGTGCAAATTCCATAGAATTATGGGTACTCTGAATTTTTTAATGTTTCTGTAAATACTCAATTTGCTCATCAGTTAATAATGATTAAAAATGTGATTAAATAAAGGTGCTGGTTTGACATAGTTAACAGCTGCTTGTGGCTCCTTTCCAGATAACAGTAATATTTATTCTGTGACAAACATATAAGCCACAATGGAGCTGTTGGAATTAGCTGGAGGATTCTGATCACAGGAGCAGTTTCTTATCAGAAGGCATCCAAAGGTCTTGCCTAGAGGAGCACAGACATCCCTCCCTGGAACCACCCATTTAGGGAGGGGATTAGCAATAGCTGGGAGCTGTAACAGAATCCTGTGACTGGGACAGAGATACACCTAAAAAAAAATGAACAAAACCACTGCAGCCCTTACTTTTCAGGAGCAACATGCCTTTGTGTGCATATTTAAGGGAAGGTGTTGATAATTGACGAGGATGAGCGTTTCCACAACATGGCAAAAACACCAAGTATCAGCTCAGTGAGTCAGTCTCAGTCAGCCAACTATCATCTGAAGACTTGCAGGCAATTTTTTATTCTCTCTCTCTTTCTTCTCTCTTTCT